>PVLC010009276.1:0-55575 GCA_004027655.1 Graphiurus murinus | reverse complement strand
ACCTTCAAGTCACCTGATAAAAAGGTAGTCTTACAAAATGACAAAGGGAAAAGTGGTTGGCAGAATTCAGCAGGTATGTAACATCTGAGGGTTGGTTTCTTTTGGGAGGAAGGTAGGTTACTGGAGATTGAACCCAGGGCCAGTCTACCCCCAGGCTATACCCTTAGCCTTTTTTATTTATGATTTTTTTTTTTTTTTAATTTTGGAACAGAGTCTCACTAAGTTGCTGATCCTGGCCTCAAATCTATGATCTTGTCTCAGCCTCCCACGTACTGGGATTAGAGGTGTGTATCATTGTCCATCCCCCACCCCTGCTGAGGAGTTCAATCTTAACATGGTCTTGTTATGGACAGATTCAAAGGTTTAAGTCTGTTTTTAAAATGTATTTGAGGAGAAGAACATTTGATTGAATGATTTTTGGGAACAGCTGTGTGGGGACGGGGTTCAGTGAGAGGGTACTGGTATCAGGGTGTTTGGAATCTAGACTCGAGGATTTGGAGGTGGAGGTATACCATGCTCTAGACCACAGTGGTCAGTCCTTTGGCTCTTTAGCCAACTCATAGGAGCAGAAGGTTGAAGTTTTACTGTAATGTACCTTCCTCGATTATATATTTCTTATTCTTGTCTGAAAGGATATAGTTATAGTGCACCTTCTGATAAGAGTTTGAAGCATTGACTGCATAGTAGTTCAACAAGTGTCTCATTTATTTGTTCAGAATAAGGCAAAAATTAAGACTTAAGATAAAGGGGGTGGCTTGATATCATTAGTCGGAGCCATCCTAAATGTGAGGGAGAGAGGAGAGAGATGTGTGTGTGTGTGTGTGTGTGTGTGTGTGTGTGTGTGTATGTATGTATATATATATATTTTGTGGCAGGACAAGATTACTTTTTGCTGAGGTTACATTGGGATTACTTCTTCTGGAAGGCATTTCTGAACACCTGGCATTTGGTCATTGACCTAAATTAGAAGATCTTGCAGAGATTCAGGGAAACCTTCCTATTGTGTTACCATTTAGTGCTGTTTACATAGAGTCCAGTGATTTTATTTATAGCAGAGACAATTGGTTTGGTTCATACAACTCTTCCTAGAAAGATTAATTGGCTTTGGAAGTAAGAGAATTGACATTGTTCTAGCAATTGTAATGTACTGTTAGCACAAGTGAAAATACTGTATGAAAGGAGTCTTAGTTTATGGGGGATCCATTTTACACTTGTTAGATTTTTCAGGGAATTAAATATTGTCAGTGATGGAGTTTTATTAAAGAGACTAAAGGGCCTCTGCAGGGTTAGATGGATGAGGGAAAACAATGTCTAGTTACAGGTTTGGACTCTTCCCACATCCTTGTTTTTTTGTTGTTGTTGTTGTTTGTTTGTTTGTTTGTTTTTACCATGGTATGGAATGAAGCCAGTGCCATGTTGCCATGTACATGCTAGTCAGGCACTTTTATCACTGAGCCACATCTACAGCCCTCCACAACCTTATTTAGTTATATTTTATAGTCTAAGTTTTTTTTTTTAATGTTTGAGAGAAAAGAGATTAAGCAGAAAGAATGCTGAACTTTGGTGTTGGAAGGACAGCAAGGCCATTGTGGAGTAGAGTGGAATGAAAGAGGAGTATGAGAAGAGGTCATCAAAGTTTCTCAACCTTGGCTCCCCATTTGTATCACCTGTGGAGGGGGATTCTGTAAGAGTAACTGATTGACTCTACCTGAGCCAATCAGATAAAAATCTCCAGGCATATGTCTGTGATATTTAAACTTTTAACATTTAAAACTTTTTAACATTTTAACATTTAAACTTTTTACATTTACAGCAAAATTACAGAGAGGCAGAGAGAATTCCCATGTACCACATGCTGTTTCCCCTATTATTAATATCTTACCTTAATGTGATACTTTGTCACAACTAATAAACCTATATTGATACATTATTTCTAACCACAGTTGATATTTTATTCTTATTTCCTTAGTTTTTCCCCAGTGTCCCTTTTCAGTTCCAGGACTTCATCCAGGGTAGCAAGTTACTTTTAGTTGCCATTTCTTCTTAGACTTATCTTGGCTTTGACAGTTTCTCAGCCTTTCCTCATTTTGATGACTTTGTCAGTTGCAGTCAGATACTTTGTAGAATGGCCTTCTATTGGGATTTGTCTTGTGTTCTTATGATAGCCTGGGCTTATGAAATTTTAGAAGGAAGATCACAGAATTAATGGTACATACTATTAACATGACTTATCACTGTTGATGTCTGGGAGACAGGGAATCCTCTCTGGCTCCTTGTATCTCTGACTTTCTTGTGTATGATATATCATGAGCAGTGATCACATAATGTCTCATGTGCTAGCCTGAAAATGTCTCTTTGCCTTTTCCTCAGATCTCACTAGTCAACTTCTGAGCACAGCCTGATTCATGAGAAATGACAAATAATATAATAGTGCTATGTAATACTATATGCAGACATTTTTTCCAAGTACTTTAGTATATATTAACTCATTTAATCCTCATGACAAACTTAGTGGTATATTCAATTTGTTTTTCAAAAGAGGAAACTGATGTATAAGAGAGGTCAAATGACTTGCCCAGGATCATACAGTTAGAAATTGGCAGAGCTTAGCCAGGATCTGAACAGCCCACCTTGAGAGAAAAGGTACAAGGTTTTCCTGCTTGCTCCCAAGAGTCCAGTGCTTTTTTTCTCTTCCTTGACCTTATTATCAAAGTAGAATGGATCCACAGGCATTTTATACAGTTACACAATTGATTTTCAGAGTAAGGTTACTGATGCATTAGGTTTATTATTCCTAGACTTCTCTAGAAATAAAAGACTATGTGCCTTTGCACTAGCTTTTCTTGACCACTGCACACTGCATGGTGGTTTCCCTGTCTGCTTGCCTGCCTGTCCATTGGTATACCCACCTTTTCTCTCCCTTGCATCTACCCAAATCTGAAAAGCCAGGGATCCATCTGTATTAGCGCTGAGTATGTCTTCTACTTGAGGTTACAGTTCAGTCTAGGATGACAACTCAGTTTAGTGCAGCTTATTCCTGTTGGTGTGGGGGGGGGTACTGGGGGTGAAACCCAGAGTCATCGTACCTCTGAGCTATACATCCCAGCCCTATTTTATTTTTTATTTGGAAACAGGTTCTCCCTAAGTTGCAGAGGGTGACTGTGAACCTGAGATCCTCTTGTCTCAGCCTCCCAAATACTGGGATTACAGGTGTGTGTCACTGTGCCTGGCTGTTGGTGTTTTAATATCCAGGGGCTGAACTTGTCAGGTGGCAGGAAGGAATACAGATGTTCATGGACCTCTCATATTAGGAGACAGTATAGACTGAAAAATATGAAACAAAAGCTTTAGTTGTGATATGTGGGGTAGAAATAAGAATAGTATGAGAAACAGAAACCTAGCCCTAGAGAGATGGATCCTATGTGTGTGTTCATGTGTGTGTATGTGTCACTATGATAAGGATCAAGCCAACATGCGTCAAGGGATAAATAAAAATTGATGCCCTTTTTAGATGTCAGAAAGCAAATCCAGAAGGAAACAACAGCGCCCCCAAATATCCTAGTGGTAGAATCCGTAATTTATGCAAAAGCCCTATGGGCAATGACCTTGATGTGTGTGCTGGTTTATGCTTATTGAACATTTAATTACATACTCAACTCCAGATGTGTTTAGCTAGTTTTTGGTCATGCAGTAATCTGTTTTTATCTTTAATAATCTTCTTGTGTTACTTTTATTTATTGTAATAATTTATGAGTACTTATTATGGTGAGCTGTGTGGCATATATTTAAAAGAATAAAAAACCCAGGTATGATAATGCACACCTGTAATCCCACTACTGGGGAGGCTCAGACAGGAAGATAGCAGGATTGAGGCCAGCCTTAGTAACTTAGCAAGACCCTATTTCAAAATAAATAAAATAGGGCTCAGGGTGTAGCTCAGAAGTAGGGCACCCCTGGGTTCAATCCTAGTGCCACACACACATACATGCACATACATACAAAAGAATAAGGAGAGCTTCCTACTTTAGGAAGCTTATTGTTTAAGAGGAAAGATAGGCTTTCTTGTGTTTACTTATTAGAGGAGAGAGAGAAACAGTATGATGTGTGAGTTTAGAGAACAGAGAAAGTACTTGTAGCCAGAGGGTGTGGAACCAGGAATGGTTTCTTGGAGGAAGTGGTGTAAGCATTAAAGGACAGGTAGGATTTTACTAAGTAGATACAGGTTGTTAAGTAGCCTTCCTCTGTGTTTCCATAGCACCAGCCTATACACATTTTTGTAGCACAAAATACTGTGTATTATATCAGTGTTATCTCTTTCCATATCTGTCCCCTATGGGTTATGAACTCTCCTGAGGTGAGGACTATATACTATTGATCTCTGTGTTCCCAGCACCTAGCACATTGTCTACAGGATAGTAAACATAAATGGAATATTTGGTAAATGTGTGATATGAAGTGTAATAATCTCATCTAGTCCCAGGGCATTAATGAAGAACTGAGACAGTATTGCATAGTGGTTTAGTATATTAGTGTTTATATTGGAATTAAGTTTGAATACATCTAAAGTAGTGAAATTACTTGAAAAAAATCACAAGTAACAGCAACTTAAACAAGATACTTATTTTTCTTTCATGTAAAAGAAGTCTGGATGTAGGCAGTCTAAGAAGGTAGAAGGAACCATGAAGTTATAAGGAATTTAGGCTCGTTCCAGTTCCACTCTGTTATCCTTAGGGTGTAATTCTTGTTATGGACCAAGGTGACTACTGGAGTTCCATCTCTGGTCCAGGATACTAGAGATGGAAAAGTAAAGGGCCCTCTCCTCTCCTCTCCTCTCCTCTCTCTCTTTTTGTAGTACTGGGGATTGAACCCAGGGGCGTTCTACCTCTGAGCTACACCCCCAGCCCTATTTTATTCTTTATTTTGAAACAGGGTCTCACTAAGTTGCTGAGAACCTCACTAAGTTACTGAGATTGGCTGAGAACCTGCGATCCTTCAGTCTCAGCCTCCCAAGTACTGGGATTACAAGCATGCTCCACCATGCCCGGCTTAACTCTCCTTTATTTTAAGATGACTCTCTAAAAATTGTGCACCTCGCTGCTTAGGTTTTATTGGCCAGAACTCAACCCTGTGCCTTATCAAGTTGTAAGGAAGACTGGGAAATAGTCATTTCTTTAGGCTACAGTGTGTCCAACTAAAAACTGAGGTTCTCTTACTAAGGAAAAATAGAAGAATGAATATTAAAGTCTTTGTCCCAGTGGCTTTGCAGTCTTGTGAGTTTGAGTCCTGGCACTTTAACCTCCTAGCTGTCATGTTGGGTAATACATTCACCCAAGTCTTGATTTCTTCTATAACATGGGCATAATAATTGTTTCTTCTTGATGGGTTATGGTGAGGAGAAACGACCATAGATGTAAGGAGCTTAGCACAGTGCTTGTAATATATTAAACCTTCAGCAATTGGTGGCTCTTTTTATTACCATTAGCGAGCCATCTAAGGTTCTATTCTAAGTTCAGTTCCAGACAAGTTAGTCTGGCAGCAGTAGATGTTCTGGACACCAAGTTTCTTTGGGTGAAAACTGTTCAGCCCCCTCTCCTTCTGCTCCTTCTGCCTGCTCTAATCTGGTGAGTTGATAGGCTGGTGAAGAACGGCTCTTCAGAGAAGAGGCTCCTATATATTTCACTGTCCTGCTGGTGCCTTTTGCATTAGCTAACCAAAACACAGCTGGTAGGTCTAAATTTAGGTTCACAAGTCTTGCTGGTTGTCCTCTTTAGATTCTGTTTTACATTCTGAACTGTGGGAAATTTTTATAAAAGCTTGATGGGAAGCATGGACAATTTACCCTTTATTTTCTGGTTAGAAAGTATAACCTCCATTTTTTCTCCTGTAGGTGATTGTGGACAGATGGTGAGTAAGTTTATATAGGCATTTCTACTCTTTTCCTTTCTGTTACTTTGGGTCTGTGTGAATCCTAGCAGGGTATAACTGCATTGATTGTGACTTCATGAGCTTGAAGAATGAAAATGCCCACTTTTGACTGAGATGACTAGAGTCTAAGAGATTATTAGAAACTTTTGTCTGATGCTGAATTTTGAAACTGTTCTAGAGATAAGAAAACTAATAATAATAGCTGTCATTTATTGAGCAGTTTGAGGTCAGGTGCTTTTCATTATTTCATTTGATCCTAAGTACAACTCCACAGTAAGTTGTGCTGTTATGATTTCCATTTTATGGATGAGGAAACTGAGACTCAAAAGAGATTGAGTCTTGCTGGAGGTCATCCAGTTAGTAAGTTGAAGGACTGGTTTGATTCCAGGTCTGACACCAAAGTACATTATTCTTTCTACCCTCCCATTTTATGCCTGTACTCTGACTTAATTATTCCTACTCACATTAAGCTTTCTTTATTGCATTGACACATTCTCCTGATATTTAATATTTATATGAAGGTATTTAATACATACAGATTTAAAAACCATTTTTCCAATTTCTCTGAAGATTTCTTCTTATATTCTAGAGTATTTTTTCATTTTTTTTCTTTTTTTGTGGCACTGGGTATTCAACTCAGGGGCATTCTACCTCTGAGCTAAATCCTTAGGTCTTTCTGTCTTGTTTTGAAACAGGTTGCGCCAGGTTCCTGAGAGTCTCACTAAATTGCTGAGGTTGGTCTTTAACCTATGATTCCTCTCAGCCTCCCAAGTACTGAGATCACTGGTGTGCTCTACTACTCCTGGCTCTACACAATATTTTGATTAATAACAAATGATTTTGTTCATTTTTACTTTTCAGTACTTCTCTAGCTTAGTACTTGATACTTAGTAATCACTGAATATATTTTATTCAGTTAATAACAAGTGATAACTAAAATTTGAGTATGTGTTCTAGCTTCTATAACATAAACTTCTACATATGATTTCATTTAATTTTTACCACATTTGAGATATAGTATTTATTGAGATATGTTTTTATATTTGAAGTTAATGGCATAATGTTTTTCTTTTGATCTCCTCATTTAACATAAATTTATTGGAGGATTAAAATTTTGACAGGTGGAGTATTTTTGGCAGAGGGAACCTAACAGTGGCTAATTCTAAGTCCGTGATCTTGTGGAGCTTATATTCTATAAGCAAAACTGATAGTAAACAAACTAAATAATAAATATTTTTTCAGATAATGCTAAGGGCTATGAATAAACAAACTAGAGAGGGAGATAGGGAGTGACTGGGATGAGGGAATGAGAGGAAGACTGTTCAAGTATCTGAGATGGACTGTTTTGAAGTAGTGACCCGGCTACCGTTAGAGCTAGTGATGAGAAGATCTAAGGGGCATAGTGGTTCAAGGAGAGGGAGTAAGGCCCTGACCTGGAGAAAGCTTTCTGTGGCAGTAAAAACAATGGCTAGAGTATAATGAGTGAGGGCAGTGGGGGCCAAGGGTCAGGAGTAGATGAGGTCAGGTTACAAAGTAAGCCCTGATGAAGATTTTGAATTTTTTTTCTGGCCTTGTACTGTTTCGGCAAGGGAATAAATGATCTGATTTATGTTCTTAAAACTTGGTTTCTGTGTGGAGAATGGTCTATATATAGGGTAGCAAGAGTGGGTTTAGTAGTATTCCTACTGCTACTAAGCAGGGAGTAGTGGAGATGGTGAAGAACAATTGGATATAGCATATATGTTAGAGTTAGGTCTAAAAAGACTTGATGATAGATTTTTCTCAGACCTAAGAGGTGGGATAGAGGAGTAGGTTTGGAGTTGTAAAGTGAAATAATACATAGAAAATGGTAAGGATTTTCATATATGGGAGGGGAGGCATTACAATTTAATTTAATTTCCTTTTGACAAAATTTGTCTTCTTATTTGATTAAGAAGACATCTGTAGTCCTTCATCTGATTCTTTCCACTGCTTCTCCTGAACAAGATCTTGTAAAAGTGACAGAAATTTAGATTGACACATAGTATCAACACAAAGCTAATTGGATAGGAGAAAAAACAAAACTCAAAACACCCAGTATTCTTTATGGACTCAACATCTTCTGATTCTTTTTTTCCCCCTGGTACTCGGGATTGAACCCAGCGGCATGCTATCTCTGAGCTACACCCCCAGCCCTATTTTATTTTTTTGTTTTGAAACAGGGCCTCACTAAGTTGCTGAGGCCGGCTGGGAACCTGTGATCCTCCTGTCTCAGCCTCCCAAGTACCGGAATTACAAGCCTGTTCCACCATGTCCACTATCTTCTGATTCTTTGTAATATAGAATTCGATATTTAGGAGTCAGTTTAGGACACTTATGTGATTTACATTTGCTTTCCTGCTGATGCATGACTGATTTTCCTCCTAGCTGGTTATTGACATTAGATCAGACTGATGCTTATAAAGATGCAGAGTCTGGTTGTTACGAAATACTTCCTGTTCTCCACCTTTGTTTCTACCCCATGACCATTTTTGAAGAATATTCGCATTAAAATAAACTATATTTCTGTGGGGGTAAATGGAAGTGTGTGTGTGTGTGTGTGTATGTATGTATATATATATATATATACATACATATACATATATATATATACGTATATATATATACATACATACATATGAAAAATCAGGTATTCTGTTCTTCTTTGAAGAGAGACACCCCAACTAGTACATATTTCTGTTTAATTTAACTAAACAATACATTTTATTCATGCCACAGCCAGATGGGGTAAAGCCACAGAAACAAAGAAAAAGGAATAGTAAATACAATATTTAGAATAGTGGTTTCCTTTGCTGGGGTCTATTATATGAAGGATCTCTTGTTCCAAGTTTTTTTTCAGTCTGATGGTTAAGAAATTATCTTAATTAAATTATGAGTAAGTTTGAGCATCTTTTATATATTTCAATATATTAGCCATTTCACATTTCTTTTATATCCTTAGCTTTTGTGGGGTTTCTTTTGGGCTTATTTGTCTCTTTCTTACTAATTTACAGGAATTACTTATTTGTTTTTTCACATATATATATTTTTGTTTGTTTGTTTATTTGTTTTTGTGGTACTGGGAATTGAACCCAGGGACATTCTACCTCTGAGCTACACCCCCAGCCCTATTTTATTTTTTATTTTGAAACAGGTCTCACTAAGTTGTAGAGGGCCTCACTAAGTTGCTGCAACTGGCCTTGAACCTGGGCTCTTCATGTCTCAGCTTCCCAAGTACTGGGATTACAAGAGTTTTCATATATTCTTCATACTAATCTCTTCTGTTGTAGATGTTATAATCTTTTTTTATTCAGATCTTTCCAATTCTGGTTTTTGTTGCTGACTAGCTCTGTGATTTGTGGGATATCATTTGACTCCCACAAAGCCATTTTTCTCCATTATAAAGCAGGAATACACTGTTTATTAGTGATTGTGTTATTATGAAATGCTAATTAAAGGGTGTGTGAGCTCTGTGATTTTTGGGTTTCTTACTTGATTTCCATCAGCTATTTTTCTCAGCTGGTAAGTGATAATACACTACTTTTTAGGGTTATTGTGAAATGCCAGTGAAAACATATGAAAGTGCTTTGGATAGTAAAAAATACCTTCAGATACAAGGCACTTTATTCTTTCTTTGGTTTATTATGACTTATTCCTAGGACTTGGCTTTTATGAAGCATTCATGCTTACACATACTGATCAAATTCTGAGGGGTGGGTGTCACAATGAAACCCTTGTCTCTATTCTGCACTCTCTTGTGGAAGTAAAGAAATATATAAAAAAGATGTGTCCACACTGAACTTCTGTGTTCTTGAAATGCATTGGTGGGATGAACGTGAAGTGCAATCCCATTTCTTGGTCGGTCATAGTGCTTGGCTCAAGATTGACGTTGTAGCGTCTGATTTATGGAACCAGACATCTAGAAGGTTAGAATTAGCCTTCCCTGAATTACTGTCCTGGCCTACTTCTTGATTAGAACACGGGTTTCAAAGGGAGCTGTTCTGTTCGACAAATTAGGGGGCATATGGGAATACAGTCTCGTCTGGTTACCTATTTCATTTTATTTTTTAATGTCCTTTTATTGGTGTATTATCATCTCACATCATAATGTAAATCATGTTGACATTGATATACATATACACTCGGGTTACCTTTGGATTAAAGACTTCCTGAAGTAAACACTAACTAAAACATGAGACCTCCTTCGTGTGGTTTAGGGATACTCATACTCAGATACCACCCTTAAACCCAGACAGCCCCATACCCTGTGTCCCATGGCTTTGAAGGCTCCTCCTTTGACCATGCCTGTCCCTTTCTAGATTGCATTCCAAGTATGCAGGACCTAGGAATAACCTGATGAAATGTCTTGATCCTGCTTCCTAGGGCTGGTGGATCCTCTGTCTGCCTAAAGATGGATCCCAAGCCATTGAATCCTACCCTTGATACATAATGTATCTCCAGGTCTCAGGTGTGGTCAAGGGGACTATTTGAGAAGAGTGTTCTCAGACTTGGACATTAGTTTGAACACCTATGCACAAGGCCCCTTAGGATGCTGGAAGGAGTGGAGCTGTAGTAGAAAGCAGGGTTTGGGGGTGGGATGGATTTGAGCTAGGGTTCTCTGTTTAGACTCTTACACAACTCTGCAGCTGTCAGGGGCAGGTCTGCCTAGAAAAGCCTTTCTCTTTTGACCAACTGCTCTTTTTATGGGTGTTTTAAAAAGCCATTGGGAAAGGTTTTCTTCATCATTCATTTAGAGGCTGTGTATAGCAGGTTCAATGTAGAGCCCAATTAATTGTTGAGCATTCTCAGAGAGGGAGGGTGGAGTAAAAGAATTTCCTGATGAGAGGCTCTCTTCAGGTGCCTCTCTCTGTCTCTCCCCTGGGTAGGTGATGCCGCTGATGCTTTGTGAAAAGGAGGCAGAATTCTGCTGACACACTGCATTTTTATGGAAGAAGGCGGAAGGGTTCCCTTATCTTTCTGTACAAGGCACATCTGCCTGCAAACAGGCTGTCTGCTTCTTAGGGATTCCTTCCACATTTTGTTTCTTTTCTGAAGGTTTTAAGGCACAGTTTGATGCATTCCTTTCTGTGTTTTGGAGCCAGGGGGGAAGTCATAACACATCAGGCTCTTGCTGAATAGCTTAAAATGGGTGCTGGCAGCTGGGATGTGGGGGAAGAGAGCTTTCCAGGGACAAGTGACCTGCTTGTTCAGCCAATGAGAAGCAGGTTAGAAGAATGATATCACCAGACAGGCTTTATTGTCTGATCATCTCATAAAAAGCAGGACTGTGTCTGGCAGCTTAACCCCTTTTTAGGTCTTACCCACTTCCTGGTATGTAACTTCTAGATTCCTTTTCTCAACTATCTGCTGTGAGACTACAGAAATTAAAGACTTAAATGATTGTAGAAATTAGGGGAGTTACAAGTAGCCATTTAAAAAAATAAAATTATAGCTAGAATGGAAATGTGATCTAGGCTTTGTTCAGAGAGCATATCTAAAGGCAGGTATTGGTCATAGTCATACTATGTTGGACTTTTATTTTTATATGTAGACTTGGGAGAGAAGGGAGATTAGAGAAGAAAAAAGGTTTAACTTTTAGTGTATTTAAATCCACATAATAGGGTCTCACAAAGTGTTTCCTGTTTGAGAGGGATTGAAATTTGTTGTGTAAATTTGGGAACAGTCTTATCACTGATCCTGAGGTCAGTTTTGAGTAGGAGATATAGTGTTTATTTTTAATAGTGTTTATTTATTCTTGTACTTTTTATTGTTACTTCCCCCATAAAAATGAATCAGTCATCTTTTGTATGTGTGTGTATGGTACCTGGGATTGAACCCAGGGCCATGTACATGTTCTCTACCAATGAGCCACACCTCCACTTTTTTTTGTTCCAGTAATGGAGATTGAAACTGGGGATGCTTTACTATTGAGCTACATTCTTAGCTGTTTTAATTATTTATTTTGAGATAGGTCTCACTAACTAGCCAAGCTTGAACTTGCAATCCTCTGGCTCCAACCTCCTGAATAGCTGGGTGGCACCGCACCTGCCTCATTTTAACTTCTCCCCCCTCCCCCAGTACTGGGGATTGAACTCAGGGGCGTTCTACCTTTGAGCTATACCCCCAGCCCTATTTTTTATTCTTTATTTTGAAACCGAGTCTCACTAAGTTGCGGAGTGCCTCGCTAGGTAGCTGAGGCTGGCCGCGAACCTGGATCCTCCGGTCTCAGTCTCCCAAATGCTGGGATTACAAGCGTGCGCCACCATGCCTGGCTTCTTTATGCTTTCTTTTCCTCACTGGTAAAATCAGTGGGCCTATTTTATGTCATGAGTTATTGAGATAAGAAAATAAACTGATTCTTATAATTTTAGAATGTGATTTACACACATATTATCATTAGGACATTCATATCTTAAGGTTATATGTTAGTTTGTTCCTTTGTTCAGCAGACTTTTGTTGTTGTTGTTGTTGTACTGGGAATTGAACCCAGGGGCATTCTATCTCTGAGCCATACCCCCAGCCCTATTTTTTTGAAACAGGGTCTCACTAAGTTGTAGAGGATCTTGCAGAGTTGCTAAGTCTGGCCATGAACTTGCAATCCTTCTGTCTCAGCCTCCCAAGAACCAGGATTTATAGGCATGTGCTACCATGCCCAGCTGTTCAGCAGGTTTTTTGCAATGCCGTCTTCATGCTGGGTTCAAGAGATATTAAAGATGTACTTCTTACCTTTAAAGAACTTAAAACATCATGAGGGAGACAGACAATAATAATAAGACTATCTCATACTTCTATTGTATTTACCCTGTGCCATTCTCTATTCTAAGCATCTTGACGTATATTAATGAATACCTCTTATTACAACCCTATGAAATAGGTACAACTATAGTTAGCTCCAATTTACAGATAAAGAAATAGAGACTCAAGGAGGCTAAGTGACATGCCTAAGGTGCCACAGCTAGTGGTAGAATTGGGATTTGATTCTAGGCAGTGGACTCTGTAATCTTTGCTCTAAATCTGTGCTAACCAGTAACAGTAGTCACTAGCCATGTGTGGCTTTAAAGTACTTGAAATGTGGCTAGTCTTAAGTTGAATTGGGATGTGTGAAAAAACACTAGATTTCAAAAAGCTAGTATGAAAAATGTGTGCGTGCGTGTGTGTGTGTTGGAAATTACATGTTGGCAATTGATAATATTTTAGACATACTGAAGTAAAACATTAAAATTAATTTTGCTTTTTTATTACAGCCACTAGAAACTTAAAATTACATACAGGCTTGCTTTTGGAGGCTCACATTACATTGCTGTTGGACTGTATAAATCACTCCTGCAGTGGTAACAACAGGTGACATTCTGTAGCACTTACTATATGCACTACGTACTGTGTTGATACCACTGCAAACACTCTTTCAATTAATTCTCATAATGGCCTGTTTATTTCCATTTTACAGAAGAGAGAGATTTTGAGAAATTCAGTAATTTCCCCTAGGTTAGTCAATTAATTAATGAATAACCTTAAAATTTTTTTTAATGTGCTTTTATTGGTGCATTCTGGAAAGACCTTAAATTTGCAAACTTATTTATCTGACTCAAAAACTTTGTGCTCTAAACCAGTACACTGTAATTCTGTTTTCAGTTAACTCTTGGGCTATTTTCTTTGTTTTAATTTTTATAAGAATATTTAATATTGCATACTTCTGCATCTGACTGTAAAAGTTCAAAATGAAAATCAGTAGGACATACTTGGAAATCTTTTGTAGGGCCTCGACCCACATTGAACTGGTGAGTCTGAGATGAAGCAGTGAGTCGCCTGTACAAATTACATTTAATTTTCATTGCAATAGTTTTCTCAGATCACTGGGCAATTTGTGTCCTGACCCTCTTTGTCCATAGAGAAGGGGAAGAGGGACAATGCAGGTTTCCTTTGTTCAGTTCTCTTGGCTGATAAGAAAAAATTGCTTTCCATTTCATTGTCCTCTGAAATACTGTTTGTGTTTGAGAGAGCAACAAAATGCTGTCAAGTGACCCTTGACTTTTCTTTCTTCTAGAGCAAAGACTCAGGTGGACTGAAGGCAGCCATGATAGAGTTGGTGGAAAGGTTAAAGTTCAAGAGCTCTGACCCTAAAGTAAGTATTGTTTTGGAATTGATTGGGTATTGGCACCCCCAGCATTTTGTTCTCCTTGAGCTAAGTTTGAGGGGTGTTAATGATCTGTCTAAACATTACATTAAGATCTAATTAAGCCTTCTCATCAAAACCATGCCTGGAGATATGGCATCTATTTCTCCCCTTCTCTATTTTATGACTTACAAAAAATAATGATTAATTATTTTCCCTGAACTGCAGAGAAGTGCATTTTTTAATCTTTCTTTTCCAAACCTTTGCGACTTCTGTCCTCTGTGTCCATTAAATCCAGCCAAAGGCATCTGAGATGCTGATCATTTTAATGCTTGGGACTAGAACAGGATCCAGACTCATCCAGTTGGTGTTTAGTACTCATGTCTTATCTCTCTCCCATTTACAGAAGCCAGTTGCCACTGAGCACGCTTTTGTCCTCATGATCTGGAGTCTGGGAAACAGTTTAAGTTTCCCAGCTTTTTTTTTTTTTTTGAAAGATGTTGGGAGCTGGAGGGTTTATATTGTGGGATGTGCCATACCAGGGTAGGGGTGCACTAGAAACTGAACATGGTGCAGGGAGTATGACTAACATAGACTTCTTTCTCCTCTTTCTGAGACACTTATTGTAGCGGTACCTGGTATTGGGAGCAGCTGGCTCTGTCAGAGACTCAGAGTTACTCACAGTTAAGTGTGGAAAGGAGCATGATTTTATTTTACCTTATGTGTTTCCTTGTTTGCCTCCAAATTCCTTATAAAAGGAACATGGCTAGTGTTTCTTGAATACCTGCTGAGAGCCAGGCACTGTGCTGGATGTTTTACATAATTTTGGTAAAATATACATAACACCATTGTAACCACTTTTAAGTGTACAGTTCAGTGGCATTAAGTACATTTACATTGTTATGCAACCATCACCACTATGCTTCTTCAGTCCTTTTCATTATCCAAAACTGAAACTCTCTACCCATTAAACATAACTCCTTATTCCCTCTCCCTTTATATTATTTCAGTTAGTTCAAGAACCCTGTAAAATAGCTTACTATTCCTGTTTTATTAATGAGGACGCTGAGGCTTAGAGAGATGGTCATTTACTCCCAATCTAGTATAATGTAGAGGTGGGATTCAAATTCCAAGTCCAATCCTATACTCTCTTAAACTATGCTGCACACCAAGCACTATGTTTCATCTCTTTTCTACTCTATAAGCACATTGTGCCTCAGTTTTCTAAGCTGAAACACTATATGAGATGGAGCCATAGACAATGACAGGTTCTTGGAAAGGTAGCTATAGCCACCAATCTACAAAATAATTTTCTCTTGATAAGATATTGGAAGTAATGGGGCATTAGTACTATCTCTTGTCTTCTGGTATAATTAAGGATCGAGAGGTAGTTTTTATCTTGATAGAAAAGAAAATTAGAATGATTCAATCAACTTTCCTAACTCAGAGTAGGAGGATCACTGGTATATATTTACCGAAGATGAACCAATTAATTTTAAAGGTTACTGAAAGCTTTTTTTCTTTTTACAAGTTTCTCTGGTTTCTGGGGCAACAGTGATGCTGAGGGAGACAACTGTATTTTCTGTTTTTGTATACCCATGTGCTTACAATCAGCAGGGCAGTGAAGAGGGAGAGATGATACAGGCAAAGTGCTTTGGCTTCCCTCATGGATGCATATAGTGCTTCTGGTGACAAACTTGCCAGAAGTGAAGGGAGTAAGTAGTCTCATGAGAGGAGTCCAAAGAAGCCTCAGAGTATCTCCAGGATATTTGTAAGGACCTGAGGACCTGATTTGGTCTTGGATATGTGTGTCCCTGCTCACCACCCTTTTACAGTCAAGCCCCTTCTTAGTTTACCATGTACATATACAGTATAGACTTGGAGCCGGCTTGATGAATGATGGGCATAATTGCAGAATGCCTGCAGGGTCAGGAAGGAGGGTGTAAAGTAGGCCACTTAAATATATAACTTCTCTAGCAAAGAAAAAATTTCCCAGAAGTAAAATTGATGTCTTACAAGAGAACTCTTAAGTTTCTTAAGTTTTTAGTCTCTTCTGTTTTTGTGCAGCAACCTACCATCCCCTTTTTGGGTTGGCCTACTTAAGGGCAGAATCCCTCAGACTGCATGACCTGTCATTTCCTGGCACAGTGGCTCTTACATGGAAGCACTGATTGAGTCTGGAAGACTGAGTGCTGCCTGTGCCTCACTTCCTCTAGAATTCCCTAAAGCATCACAAAGCTTGATTAGTCCAGACACTACAGTTTGCTGGGGAGTGAGCAGTGGTAGTTGCCTAGATTGACCATTTTTTACAATTATAAAATAATATATAGTTATATGTGAAAATATATAGATACTCATAAAGGCAAAGTAAACTAATTCCTCCTAAGTTCACCACATTAACAGTTGATGTGTAGCCTTCTAGTCATTTTTTCATCCTTGAGAGTTTTTATAAAAGTTAACTTGTGCCTCTCATTTTGTAATTGCTCTTTTCCTTTGTTGATTTATCCTAGGCATTATTCTGTCAGTAATATAAACTTAATTCTTTTTGAATGCCTCACTTTATATAAAACATTTGTCAAACCTTTCTTTTCTTCTAGACCAGTGGTTTTTAAAATATGTGTGCATGAAAATCACCTGGGGAATTTATTAAAGTATAGAGTGCTGAGCTCACCCCAAGAGTTTTTGATTCAGTTGATCTGGGTTGGCTAGAGAATTTTTATTTCTATCCTGGTTCCAAGAAATGCTGATGTTGTTGGCTGAGGGATCACAGTTTAAGAACTGCTGTGCTGGACCTTGGCTATATTCCTTCATGCTCATTTTAATTTTTTTTTTTAAAACTCCTTCCAACAAATAAAAGAACACCTTAAATAAGATTAAGCAGTTTCAAAGAAAAGAAAATTCATAAAAATCAAAGCTTATGAAACAAATAGGTTAAGCAGAGATAGCAAAGGAGTAGTGAAGGGGAAAGAAAGATTGGAAAGTTAGCTCAGCCTGCCTAAAAGGACAGGCTTGCTTTAAACCATTATTTCCAGTAGAGAAATAGCAAAGCCAAGAAGAGGGAAAGGGGTCCTGGTCAGTATTTAGGAGGATGATCAAAGCCTGTGCATTGGTTCAGGAATAGGCTGAGTTCTAAAACCAGAAGAATCTTAGTCACCAAAGGTGAGCCTGAGGACAGGAATTAGAGCCAGTAGTGATGGTTGAGAAACATGGTACAGAACTGAAGTTGTATGTGTCCATGTTTCTGTGGTGAGTCCTTCTTTAAAGGGTGTATAATTCCAGGCATCTAGAATCTTCTGTATCATGGAAGAGGATTACTTTTAATAACCATCTTTAGTTTGTAAAAAGGATTATTAGAAAGTAGTCTTTTAAATAATAAACTATCATGTTAAATGATGTATTTAACATGAATTGTTTGCAAGAAAATAATTTCATCAGACAAATACAAGGCAAGATTTTTATCTGTAAATTTCTTATGTTTATGCTAAACTGCAGGTTAATTAAATGATACAGTCAATCAGGTGTGTGTGTGTGTGTGTGTGTGTGTGTGTGTGTGTATACCTGGGGTTCTAAGAAATTTAAGGCTTTCTGAGTTTCTTTTCACAGGTTTTCTGACTGTATAGTTAATCTCTCATAGTTTATCCAGAGGAAATGGAGGCTTATAAAATACATTGATTCCCCTCCTCCCTTTTCCTCTGCCTAATACTTAGCAAGAATTGAATCGAAAGCATAAAATACTAAGCTCAATCAAACTAACCTCTTATTATGCTGTTAATAACAGCCACTTTGTCTATTATGTCTTGATTACTTTTCTTTCCCTCTATGATGGGCTATTTTTTGTTTCCTAAAATTGATGTGCTTGAAGCAAATAGTAAACACAGTATATGTCTCAAATTAATATTAATCTTATAAGAAATTATTTTCAAAAGAGAAACATCTTAAAACTCCATCCAAGTGGCTTAGATTATTCTCTCTGGCTGGAGTGGAATTGAATATGGGATCTAGTCATAGTGAGACTGCCTAAAGCACAGCAGTTCCCCCCCCCCCTTTTCTTGTTGCCTCATGCCTCTAGAGGTATTCTTACTGAAGTGTGAAACCAAAGACTGTTTAGCAACATGAAATTAGATTGGAGAATATTGTTTTTATTCAATATTAATATAGCATTTTCTAATTGCAAAAGAACTTTACAGTCATTTTTTTGTAGCTGATATCATTGGGCGTGGAACACAGCCCAGTTTTGCACCCTTCTTTGCTAATCATAATGTCAAAAATTAAAGGTTTTGCATCTACAAGTAGTAATGAATATAAACAAAACCTAATTTGAATTCTTGTTGTTAGTATTCCATTATTCACAAGGGTCAAGCCAGGCTTCATCCTGCTTCTTGCTCTGCTCCAAGACAGAAGCATTCACTGGAGTGGATAGTATTTATTCAACCAAGTGAAGCAGAGAATTGAGATGGTTCAGCTATCAAGTTATTGCATATAACAAGGTTCCTTTTTTGGGTTTTTAGAGCTATTAACTTATTTTTGTACTTTTTATAAAATTTAAAAGGGAATATTGGAGGGCATGAGTAATGTTTATTTTATCTCTGTATATTCTACACTTATTAGCATGGAGCCTGACATCCAGTAATATATATGCACTATCTATTACAACAATCCTGTGAAAATAAGCATTTGTCCAGTTTTATGGATGAATAGAGGGTTAAGTAGCTTGCTAGTAAAAATGGGAAGTAGGACTTAACTTCAGATTTGTCTTATTCCGTGTTCCTAAAACATAGCAGACTCCCCCCCCACCCCCTTTTCTTGTTTCCTCCTGCCTCTAAAGGTGTACTACTCTAGTTTTGAATCCATGGACAAACAGCATGTAAGATAGCCTGTCATCTAGCAGTATGACTCTTCATAAATTATTTTTCCCTCACACTTTTACTTTCCTTTACTGGGACTCTGTAGCCACAGAGACTACAATTCAAGAGCACCAGGACTGGTGAATGACTTCTTCCTGTAGAAAATGTGGGGACATGGCAAAGAAACCATAACTTACAGAGAGTTTAGCCCCAGTTAAGAACTGAGGTGAGTCCTTTAACAGTTTGACCTGATTGATGGAGAACACCAGGTAGGAAAAACACGTAGTCTATTTCAGGCTTCTTGTAGGTTTCTGAGGCATGAAACCATCCAGGAAAAAATACGGCCTCCTTTCATCTTCTGTAGACACTTGGGCAGCAGAAAAAGGAAAAACAAACACTTTTCCCTCTTCTTCTTACGTCTTCATCAACACAAAACAGATTGTCTTTTTCTTGCCCACTCTTCAGTTGTAAAAGTAGAGGTCATTCTTATTTCCACCTAAAATACAGATAAGTGTAAAGAAGTAGGAAAAAAATCACATGTTTTTCTGCAACCTGCTGTGGTTTGTAAACATTGTGTGTGTGTATTTTGTGCGAGTACTTTCTACCTCTGAGCTACACCCCGGCACTTTTTATTTAATAATAATAATAATAATATTTATTATTTATTAATTTATTAATAATAAATTTATTATTATTATTATTATTATTATTATTTTTTTTTTTTGGTAGTACTGGAGATTGAATCCAGGGGCATTCTACCTCCTAGCTACACCCCCAGGCCCATTTTTGGTATTCTTTATTTTGAAACAAGAGTCTCACTAAGTTGTGGAGGGTCACACTTAAGTAGCTGAGGCTGGCTGTGAACCTGGATCCTCCAGTCTCAGCCTCCCAAGTACTGGGATTATAAGCATGCATTATCACGCCTGGCTTATTTTTTAAATTTTGAAACAGGATTTTGTTAATAACACACACTGGTCTTGAACTTGTTATAGCCAGAGTACCTGATTCAATAGTTCTGAGATCTGCTTAGATGATTCTTATATACATGCTCAGTGACCACATTTTGAGAGACATGTGCAAAAGTAGGATATTATGGTGCTTTGCCTTTTTGGCAGCAAACGGGAATATTATATTTATATAAATATATATAGTTTTATTTTCTGCTTTTTTTCTACAATGAATATCCCTTATAAATGCATACATTTTTTATATTTTGAACTCACTTTTGTCTTTGAACCTCAGTTTAGAAAACTAGAATCCTGTACACCAACCTGCCATTAATGTGAAATGGAAATTTACCTAATAAGACATTTCTTTTTTTTTCCTTAATGACAAAAGTAGATTCTGTGAGGTTTGTTTTGATAGATATGACCATCACTGTCTAAAGTCACTCAGGCACAGTGGAAACTGAGTTAATAGAAAATTGGAATCCTAGTCCTGCAGTCAGCCGTAATGATCGATATTGTCCCACTGTTCAGTATAGCTTACATATGGTGACCTAATAAAGCACAATTGGAAAGCTGAGACCACCTGCTCCAATCTTCCCACTTTACAGATAAGGAAATGGAAGTGCCAGAAGGATAATGGCTCACCAAGCCGGGTGTAACAGTGCCAGAGCAGGTTGACAGCTTTCAGGGGTACGGTTGTAGAGATTTCTCAATAAAGATAAATTTACTCTGTAAGGTTATGAAGAAATTAAGACCCTCTTTTATTTCTTGTGGGAATATGAAATGGTGCAGTCACTTTGGAAAACAGTTCTTCACTAAAGGTTAAACGTGGAGTTACCATATGACCCAGCTATTCTGTTGTTGGATATATACCAAGAGTAATGAATGGAAACAGGTTCACATAAAATAAAAAATGCATACCAGTGTTGATGGCAGCATTAGTCATTCTATCTAGAAAGTGGAGCAAACCACATACCCATCTGCTGATGAATGATGGATAAGTCGAATGGTGTGTGTGTGTGTGTGTGTGTGTGTGTGTACAGTAGGTTATTATTTGACAATAAATAGAAATGAAGTACTGATGCATGCTACAACGTGGATAATCTTTAGAAATATGATATAGGGGAGGGAAAATAGTTTTACTCTTTCAATTTAGAGTTTTTAGTTGGGATGTATCTTTTAATAAAGACATATTAACAAAAAACAGAATTTTATTAACATATACAACCTAAAGTTTACCTAGGAAAAAGTGAATAAATCCCAAAGAGTTGGTTTGAGTTCAGACTACATGTCATAATGAGAAGGCCTGTTATGGGGACATGCCCAGGAAAAGGTTGGTAAACAAGGATAAGGATGTTATGTATATTTAAATTGATATTTTCTTCCTTTCTAAGAATTTCTAGTGATTTAGTCTTCCTTCTCTTCCTAGTGTAGAGGGAGGCACCCTTACAAGTGGAGATTCCTGTATACATGTAAATATTCATTAGAAAAGGGTAATTTTTCTTCTGTAAAAATCAGCTCCAAATAATCCATCAAGAAAGCATATTTTGTGGTGATATGCACTGGTGTCCTGCAGTCATATTTTGGAGTTTATCATGTCCTGAATCCCCTAAATAAGTGAAAGAGGCTATTCACAAAAGGCATAATATTGTATGATTCCACTTATATGAGATGTCCAGAATAGACAAATATACAGACATAGAAAGTACTAGGTTCATTGTTGTCCAGGCTGAGGGGAAGAAGATATGACTGTGAATAGGCATGGAGTTTCTTTTGGAGATGATGAAAATTCTCTAAAATTGATTGTGAGAGTTGCACAAATCTGTGGATATATTAAAACCACTGAATTATACACTTTAAATGGGTGAATTTTAAGTTGTGTGAATTATATCTCAATAAAGCTCTTGAGAGAGAGAGAGTAAGAGAAAAATTACTGCCTGAAATACCTGAAGTGTCAGCAGTGAATAGTACTTTTCTTTCTTGGTTTCCTCTTCTAGTCAGGGATGAGGGTCAGAAAACTGATGTTAGCCTCTGGCAGGAGAAGCTCAGGTTCTATAATCAGCCCCCCACCCTAATCAGCTCCAGGCCTTGGGAGCATCTTGTACTCAACTCCATTTCTCAGAGTTTTTTGTTTGTTTTGTGCTCGGGATTAAACCCAGGATCATATACATGCAGAGCAGGCATTCTACTGCTGAGCTACATTCTCAGTCCTAGGTTTTTGTTTTTCATCTGTAAAATAAGGGATAATAATACATTCTTCATAGGTTGTTAGTAAGATTATGGGAGGTATTCCATGTAAAGTGCTTAGGGACAGCATCCTGTAAATGTGGTGGCTGCTAGCCTTCTCCTAGTCCTGAGAACCACCACTACTTCCAGCACACAGGCAAGGGTATCAATAAGGGCAGTTCCCCCCTTAGAAAGTTAAGGAGACCCTCCAAGCCTTGCTGAGAAAAATGAGTCACCTGATAAATAACTAGATTCTATTTGATCAATCAACACTTCCCAGGATTGGTGACACTTAGGGATTGCAGGTTTTTGAAGGCCATTGATACCTCTTGAGTGATAATGACGTGCAGATGAATTGAGTTAAATCTCCACAGTTTGGATTCTTTGGAGTGACTGGCTGTCTTGATCTGTGATTCTTGCCTGGCTACAAGTAATTGACATCAGTTCAGTGTAGCTCTATTGCTTGTGCAAGTCAGCGTAGATATGTCTGCCTTGGAATTGTGTAGCTGTCCATATATCCCCAGTAGAAACAAATCAGTTGCATGAAGCACTTATGTTTATTGTTTTGAAGCAAACTCTAGTTAGCAAAACTGTCTGGTGCAAAGTTAAAAAAGAAGTCGCCAGACATGGTGGCACATGCTTGTAATCCTAGTACTTGGGAGGCTGAGACAGGAGGATCACAGGTTTATGGCCAGCCTCATCTACTTAGTGAGACCCTCTGCAACTTAGTGAGACCCTGTTTCAAAATAAAGGATAAAAAATAGGACTGGGGCTATAGCTCAGAGGTTAAAAAAAAGTCACATTTAAGAGATATACTACAAGATATAGCCTCATTTTAAAGTAGATTCCACTGAGGTTCTTCTTTCCCTTCCTACCTCCTATTCTGCTTTACCCTTTGACTGTTCTCTTTCTTTTTGTTCCCAGTTGAACTACGTATACATTGACTATAGGCATCTTAAAACTAAGGTGGGCATGGTTTTTGAGTTGCCTGGTGGGCTCCAGCATTGTTAGAAAGCAAAGAGCTTTAAATGACTTAATAAAATTAATGCATTGTGATATTCCTGTCCCCCTGCTTCATCTCCTCTCTGCACTGACAGAAGACTTGATAAAATACTCTGCCACAAGCTTGAAGGGCTGATTATGTGACTAATGTGGAGAGGGGAGTAGAGCTGCCAGTGCTCCCCTGTAGCAGCTACACTTCTTGGATTGTATTTGACATTTAATTTAGGAGCTTGGATACCTAGATATAAAACTTTACTGTGACAATAGTGATAAAGCTAGCTTGACTTTTATTTAAGGACCTGCTTCTCTCCTGTCCCCCCTCCTTTTCCTTTTCCTGTTAGTTGAACCTCTCATTCAGTTATGAAATAAAACTTAGGTTTGCTCAATGAAAAAGGTATATTCTTTGCTATCTTATGGCTGTCTACAAAATGCATTTCATATATATGTATATATACACACACAAAATGCATTTCATATATATATATATACATATATATATATATACTTCAGGTATATATGTGGATGCTTATATGTATATATAAATGTAAAATTTATAGAATTCATTAGATCTCTGTAGCTTCCAGAGAAATTCCATTCACCCTAGTGATTCAGTTGATGTATCTCTTTGTATGTTTTTTGTTTATTTCTGTGGCAGGTGAAATAGACTCTGTCATAATACCACCTTAATTCCTAACTAAACCCAATTAGTTAGACATTATAATCCCCACTTTACAAATGGGCCAAGGTCCCAGGGCTAATGAAATTCTTATGTTGCCTTTCTAGGATTTTCATACGGAGTATTAGTAGTTGTAGGAAGTTATTAACTTTTTACCTATAGAAGATGGGTTGGAGATAATATACTAATGTAGAGTTTGTTCCAACTTTCAGGGCAAAAATTTTTTACTATAATTTGCTTTCCTTTCCTTTTATGGTAAAGGATCACAAGCATTGGAGTTGGATGATGTGAGTCCACATACTGGCACTTATTACCTGGATCACTTAATGTATCTGATCCTTCGGTCTCATCTATAAGGCTAATTATAATTATGTTTTTATTACTTAATAACCTAAAAATGGAAATTTTATTTTGCAATGCTGGGGATTGAACACAGGACCTTATGTATTGTGGGCAAGCACTCTACCACTGCTATATCACTGGCTCCTAAAATAGAAATTTTTGAGGAGATAAATTGTGGAGGATTATTTAGTATAATAACATCAAGGGGGGGTGGTTCTGAGAAGTAATTTAGCAACTATTGTAAATGAGCACTGTGGTTCTTGGATAAGTGGGTTGTTAGCGCCCCAAAAGGGAGGGAGGAGTAGGGCTTTAGTCTTACAGCAAAGAAAATACAAGAGACAGGTTGTGAGATTGAGGAGCCTAATATGCCCATAGATTATATGTAGGTTCTAAAGAGTAGAATGTGGTCCATCCTTCCTGAGTTCTCTGTGCTTTGTTTCTGTATCATTAAGGTAGACTATATCTGAGATGATGCCTAGTGAGATGTTTCCAAACTAGAGAGATGGCCCTTGCTTACCAGATGCCTGTGGCCCTTTACTGGAATGGAGACAAGGAACCTCCGTATTTGTATCCTTACTCTTCAATGTCTAGGATGTATAAGAAAGTCTTTCCTTGTGTTCCCTTAGGGAATCAGAATCTGAACTCCCAAGTGTGAAGGCTCTCTCTTTTCTTTAGGAAAGCTTATTGAGGGCTAATTGTGAGAGCTCTGTGAGTACCATAGAGAAGCATATAATAACTGTTTAGTTACTCTTATCAGCAGAATAGTTCTACTGATGGTCCTATGAACCTGGAAGTATACACATAGTTCTTTGCATGGGCCGTTTTGTGTAAAGTTTTAAAAAAAAAATTATGAGAATGATATGATATGAAACTATGAGCTTCAGAAAGCAGCTCAGAATTAGCATAGAATTAGTAGAGTGAACTTGGCAAGGTGGCACATACCTATAATCCCAGTGTTTGGGAGGCGGAGACAGGAGTATCAGAAGTGTGAGGCCAGGGCCTGCAACTTAGCTAGACCTTGTTTAAAAAATAATAATAATAATTAAAGAACTGAGGGTCTAGCTCAGAGGTAGAATTCCCTGGGCTTCAATATCTAAATAATAGGTAAATTAAATAAATAAGTAAATAGAAAGGAAGGAAGAACGGAATGAAAAAGAAAAGAGAGCTAAAGAAGGAAAGGAAGAATTAATGAATTAGCAAAGTCAGTTCTTAGACTTCTTTCTCTACTGCATCAAACTCTATGGGCTTTACCATTGTGACCCTTTGTAGCAAAGAAGACCCAGAAAAGGTAAGACCTTCATCCCAGTTCCCATTTTGAGTGTTCCTTGTAGTATACAGTATTTTTGGTGTTGTATTATAGTTCTAATAGTATAAAAATAACTGTGGCTTTGCAGGGAAAGCATTTGGGTAGAGAACTGGAGTGAAAATTGAGAGGTGATTCTTGTTTTAAAATTACTTTAATCTTCAGCAGATAGAGTAGGCCTTGGATATTCAAGTGTAACAGACTTAAAAATAGTATAAATTCTGTGTAGTTGCCCCCTCAAGTTTTCAATGTCATTTTCCACCCCCTACTTCCTACACAGTAGCTGCTGAAGCAGAAGCTGTCTTTCTAGTTTGTGCTAGGTTCAGTTGGAAAGTGCAGAAAAACAAGATTGAATAGAAGCTCTCTCACTCTTATTCTTGGTTGATACAAGTCCTGGGTATCTCTGGGGACTCATTCTTCTGCTTAAACTATGTATGTGTTTTACTGGGAATTGAACCCAGGAATGTTCTACCTCCAAGCTACACCCCCAGCACTATTTTATTTTGAAATAGGATCTCATTAAGTTGCAGAGAGCCTTGCTAAGTTGCCAAGGCTGGTCACAAACCTGTGATCCTCCTGTCTCAGCCTACCAAGTACTGAGATTACAAGCATGCACCACCATGCCCAGCTTATTTCACAATCTTACAGTGCTGGTCACCCAGATTTTTTTTTTTCTACTCACTCATAAAAAGTTGCACTAGGAAGTTTTTGATTGCTTTCTCTATTACCACCCTGGCAAAGAGAGAAATATCTTAAGAGCAAGCAGTAGTGTTGAGTCAAAGTGAGCCCAGCATCCCCAATGAACTGCTTTCTGGTGTATCCAGTTCAATGCCATGTCACTGGGTTACACATCAAGTTGTCATGGCAATAAAGTCATAGCATCTGACAGCATGAACAAATAGCCCTGGGAGGAGAGTGTTCTTGGCAGCAATGACTCAACCATAGTGGCCAGAGCTCTGTATCTCTCTCACTAAGGGCTGCTTGTCAGTCAGCTGTGATTGTGTCTCTCTCAGGTGTCTGGGGTACACAGTTGCTATCCACATCACAACTGATTTGCAGATTCAATCTAAGTGCTTATCAAGCCCTTCCAACTACAAAGCCTCTGGGAAGCATGTTCCTGAGCCTCCTAATACTGTGTGGACATGTATATTTATGTTTGTGTGCTGAGAAGGGAAGAACATGAGGGAATTGAGAAAAACATAGGGTCATCTGCATGAAGCTATTAACAAACAATACAGTACTTGGGCTCAAGTACTAAAATGTGTAGTCTTCTAGAAATACTCTAAAAGGAACAAGAAAGATGGTGTATTCTGAATGAAACTTGGGGGTCCTATCTGAAAGAATATGATTCTGGGAGTCAAGCTACAAACAAAGCCCAAGACTTTATGAAGCCAAAGCTAATGTCTAACTACCAAGGCAGAGGGAGTAAGGGGTACATGTAGTTAGTAAGTCTGAACAGGTCAAATGTGGGATTTGAGGTCAAGATCAGAAAGCCAGGATTTCAGGGCCAAGTGGAGATGAAAAGGGAGAAAAAACTGTCCAAGAAGTTGGAGATCAGACTAACCAATTCCCTCAAATAACTCAGAAACTCTTTGTGATTTAGGATTTGTTTCAGAGAGTTAGTGGTGCAGTCAGGAGTGGAACTAGCTGGGATGACAGGCAGGGTTAAAATAGAGCATTGAAGAACAGATCTAGATGTTTAGTGGGAAGTAGTAGGAAGGAAATACAAGAGAAGAAAAGGGGTTTCATGGATTTGGGGAACCTTTCTTCCTCAGCCAGACTGTGGGGGGGGGTGGCATATGTGGGATGGCATCTGCCATTCAGTTAGAATGCATTGCCTGGCCTGACCTGGCCTGGCGGTGCATGCCTATAATTTCAGTTTCTTGGGAGGCTGAGGCAGGAGAATCACAAATTTGAAGCCAGCCTGGTCAACTTAGCTGGGCATTATCTCAGAATAAAATAAAAATGGCTGGGGATGTAGCTGAGTGTTTGAGTATTTGCTTAGCATGTCTTAGCATGTACAAGGCTCTGGGTTCAATCCCTAGCACTTTGGGGGGAATGGGGATGCATTGTCTGCTGTTATATACACGGCCCCAAGCAACTTCTCTTTCAGACAGTAATTTGACCTGTTATCTAGGGAGACAAAATAAAACTGACTCTAGAGTTTGTAGCCTAGGTGACTGCCTAAATTGTGGTATGGAAACAGGGTAAACAGTCATTATATGAAGGGAAGATATAGGAAAATTATGTTGTGATTAGAAGGCCAATTATGTAGTCAGTCTTGCAGTATGCTACTTATCATGTGTGTGAATTTGGGCAGATTTCTTATCTCAGTTTCTTCCATCTGTAAACTGGATACATAACAACCACATCACCTTATCATTGTGATGATTATTTGAAATGATTGACATAAAATGCTTAGATTAGTGCCTAATATGTGAGGTATCTTTTGAAAAAAGGTAGCAGTGTGAAGAGGGGTGAGGATTCATTTTCAGACTCGATGGCTTGGATAATAGACTCACAGCTAAGAAAACAAATAACCCAATCAAAAAATGGGCAAAGGATCTAAATAGACACCTCACAAAAGAAGAAATACAAATGACCAATAAATGTATGAGGAAATGTTCTACATCATTAGCAATCAGAGAAATGCAAGTCAAAACTACCTTGAGATTTCACCTAACTCCAATCAGAATGGCAATCATAAAAAATACAAACAACAACAAATGCTGGCGAGGGTGTGGAGAAGTGGGAACCCTAATACATTGTTGGTGGGATTGCAAATTAGTGCAACCACTTTGGAAAACAGTATGGAGGATCCTCAGAAGAATGGGAATGAACCTACCATATGATCCAGCAATACCACTTCTGGGTATCTACCCAAAAGAATGGAAACCGAATTATCAGACCGATGCATGTGTATCTGTGTTTATAGCTGCACAATTCACAATTGCCAAACTTTGGAAACAGCTAAGATGTCCATCGACAGATGAATGGATTCCAAAACTATGGGATATGTACACAATGGAATTTTACTCGGCTATAAAGAAGAAAAAAATCATGTTATTTGCAGGGAAATGGATGTAACTGGAAAACATTATGTTAAGTGAGATTAGTCAGTCACAAAGAGTAAAAGAGCATATGTTCTCCCTAATATGCGGATGCTAGGCAGAAGATGGGGGCATAAGAGGGACTCCAGATGAAAAAGGAGAAACCCTAGATAAGCAAAGAAGTTGACTTAACTGAAGGTGATGGACAGTGGGGGGGAACATCTAATGCACATGATGTACTTTCACAGATATATCAAAGTCAATCACTAAACTGAACTTGAGAAAGAGGGAGGGTGAGGGAGTAGCGTGGGAATTGGGGAAGGGATTAAATGAGAAACGTATGCATATATGCCTTTATCAGTTCATGCCTAACAAAGATGTATGATTACAATGCACCAATTAATAAAAAAAAAAAAAAGAAAAGTATGCAAACATAGATGTGCTTTAGCCAAGAAGAATTTTGAGACTGGTTTCCTGGGGGGGGGGGGCACCTAGGCATAGGGACCATCTCCATGAAGGTAATAGTTTCATTCCAAAGGTGGGATAAAATTGCCAAGGAAGAGACTATAGAGAGTGTAGGATAGTGCTTCTCAATGGAAAATGATTTTGCTCCCATCAGCACCTAGAGACACTTTGACACTTGGAGGATACTGCTGTCATCTAGTGTGTAGAGGCCAGGGATGCCACTGAACATATAAGGCACTGATATTCCCTCGCAGCAAGAATTATTGACTCCAAATGTCAATATTGTTCTGGTTGAAAAATGGAAGAGGGTTTTCTCATTCACAGTCACTGCAGAGAGTATATAGAATTGCAGGGATGAAGTTGGTAACCAGGGATCCAGAGAAGTCCAGCACCATGGAAAGAGAGACCTTAAAAGACAGAAGGGTGTGAGTAGTGCCAAACACTACAGACAAGTGGGTAGTAATGCTAGATGGAGTTGGGGACTTTCAGACTAGCAGTGGAGGAGACAGGGCAGGAAGTGTTATGTGAGTGGAAGAAGATTGATGGTTAAAGGTAGGAGCAAGTGTGATCTCTTGATAGGGCGGCACTGTCAAAGGAGAACACTCATCTGGGTTCTTCCTTACGTCTTGTTTTCACTATGTCACTGGAGCCAGCAACTGAGGTAGATTCTAGTTCTCTGAACCCTTTCTCTTGTTCTGCAACAGATGTGATTGTAGACAAATCTGGATTGGGGAAGTGTTCCAGGAGTCTAAAATTTATACAGTCGTATCATTTTAGAGATAAAAGGAAACTTTCATATATTATATGTGTATGTATTTTTGTGGTACTTGGGATTGAACTCAGGAGCACTCTAACTCTAAACTATACTCCCAGTCCTATTTTATTTTAGTTTGAAACAGGGTCTCACTAGGTTGCTGAGTGTCTTGCTTTGTTGCTAAGGCTATCCTCGAACCTTCCAAGCACTGGGATTACAGGTGTGCACCACCATGCCTGGCCACTTTTTATCATAAAAACATGAGGTCCTTAAAGATTCACTGACTTGCCCCAAGTCACAAAGCTGGTTGGTTGCAAAAGCCAAGGTTGATTAACATTTATGGCCTCTGACTTCTTGTCCTGAGTGCTTTCCTCTGTTCTAAATTGCTTACCAGTAGTCTAATCCTGTTTCTCAGAGGTTAGATTTCCTTTGGATAAGTGGGATGGGACATGGTATGGTTTTCAGGGCAGTCTTTAGAACAGGACTGATCTGAACTGAATCTTTGCCTTACTGCTTGCTAGCTGTACAACACCGAGTGAGTGGCTTAACCACCATGGACTTGGTTTCCCCTAACATAAAATGAAACTCTTGTCACCTACCTGAGAATTAAATGAGAAACATGTATATAATGAACCTGGAACACTGCCTGAACATGGAAAACCTTAATATTATTTTCGTTATAATTATTCATAAGACTGTCTATTTGCTACATGCTGCCCCTGTTTTTTGAAGGTTCCTGATGGGTTTCAGTAATCCTGGTGCTCCCCAGGAGAGCAGGTTTTAATTTCTGGAAAAACTCTATTAAAGGTTTATATACCTATCTGATCCAATGAGTGACTTGAATTGTGAAGCCACTTACTTTGAGAAATATCAGACTCTTCAGTGAGAAATAAGATCACAAGATATCCAAAAGGGTGTCTACTTCAGGATTTTATATAACCACAGTAGCACTACATCTCATGACTGCTCATATTAGTAAGTGGGAGATGGACTTTGGAGCAATGCTGGGAGAAATAGAAGGTGTAAATAACTTTGGCCCTCTATTCCTAGTTTGCTGAAAGTTGTTACCATAAGCAGGTGTTAGGTTTTGTCAAATGCTTTAACTGTATCTATTGATTTGATCATGACATTTTTTGTTTTTATTTCTTTGATGTGACTATATGTTTACTGATTTTCAAATGTCAAACACATTTGTATTGTGTATAATTCTTTGTTAACATTGACTGACTTGATTTTACAATATTTTGTTGAGGATCTAACTTTAAAGCCACATTTCTTTATAAAAATTATTGTTAAAAATTAAGTATTAAAAATAATTATTATACATTATTGCAGAAAATTTGTGCTAAAGGTATAGGGTGTGTAGTTGAGTAGTAGTGTGTACACTTATTAGCATGTGTAAAACCTTGGGCTCAATCCTAGCTGTCCCTCTCCCCAAATAATTTAACTGAAAAATAAAACAGAAAAGTACTTGTAATCCTACTCTCAGCTGTAACTACTCTTCAACATTTTAGTGTACTTATTATTGTCCTTTATGATAAAATAACAACAGTTACAATAGCATCAGTAATACCATTACTACTTCATTGAGTAGATACTTGAAATTTGTGGATAACTGAGGTAGAGATCTCATGGTAACAAAACAGGGATGATGAAAGGAAGTGCAGAGCATACAGATGGCTGCTTTTGCCTTTGCCTGAAGGCTTCTAATGACAATGAGAAAAAATGGTTTAAGGAAGAGTTTAAATATTCACATAAATAAGTTTTTTTCTCTGCCATTCTCAATACCCCATTGTAAAACCCAAGCAAGTCAGGCATCTAACTAGGTCACTGAGATTGACATCACTGAGAATGTTGGTGATGGGATGTAGTTCAAAGTTCATGTCTACTGTTTTTCTAGGCTGCTTGATAATTGGGAAGTGAGCAGTTGTTATATTCACAGACAGTGACTGTTTTAGTCATACACAAGACACAGGGGATGGGAGATTTTGCCATCCATTGAAAAGGGCCTCTTTCATGTTATTTTGGTGTGTGATGCTACGGATTGAACCTAGAGATGTTCTATTACTGAGCTATACCCCCAACCCTTCATTTTGAAAGTTACTGTGCTGGCCTTAAATCTGTGATCCTATCTCAACCTCCCGAGTACTAAGATTATAGGTATGCACCACCATGCTCAGCCTGTTCTTATTATTGATGAAAATCTCACCTAGTTTGCTCTCCTTGGAGCCTGGTAAAAGTTTAGAGGGAGCTTTCTTGTTTTTTTGTTTTGTTTTGTTTTGTTTTTTCGGTACTGGGGATTGAAACCAGGGGCATTATACATCTGAGCTACACCCCCAGTCCTATTTTTTATTCTTTATTTTGAAACAGGGTCTCATTAAGTTGTGGAGGGCCTCACCAAGTATCTGAGGCTGGCCACGACCCCGAATCCTCCTGTCTCAGCCTTCCAAGTACTGGGATTATAAGCATGTGCCACCACGCCTGGCTGAAGAAACTCTCTGAAAGTAAACACTGGAAGTTATACTTTGAGTCTTAACTTTGAGCTTCCCAACTTCTGAGTTTCCAGTTACAAGTTGAAAAGACACTGTACTTTAGAAATGAGGACAGTTTGCAGCATCTGAAGAAATTCAGTTTCCTGCATATATTTTGTTGTTGTAGAGTAATGATCATTCAGATGAAAAATGAAGGAATAAAATGTACTTTTGACTTTTAGGAGAGATATTTAGGGTCTTCACATTCTATTTCTTGCAGTCCCTATTTTTTCACTTATGGGGTAATTTATTTTAAATATTGTAGGAAATTTAGCTAATAGAACAAATATTTCTGAAATCTTCAGTCAGTACGGACTTAGATGCTTTTCTTTTGAATAGCTTCCTACTCCTGACACTGAACCATCTTTCTTAGTTCATCTCAGCAATACTTTTCTGGAACAAATCTTTCTCAAGCCATAATGCTTTCTAGTTAGTATGCTTGTTTTTATAATCTTCCTCTAATTTTTAATATCAAGGAAATAAAAGCTTTGTTTCCTACAGGCCAACTAGCTAGTCGATAGCTTCTAGGCCATGTCCAGTACATTGAGTGGGTGTTGTTTTTAAGTACAACCTTCTTAATTCAAAGTTTTATGTGTTTAAATGTGTATGTGGAGTGCCAGTCTTCTATCTGCCTCCTGGGTCTGGTCTTGCTTGGAGATATGAAATCCATAGCATATAGAAAAAATACCATGGGATAAGATTTAACTCTCTAGATATAAATCCTTTATCCCAGGATTCATTTGGGAGGAATATTGTCCCAGCAGGGATAATGAGAGAAGTGCCCTGTTAGCTGAGGAAACACCTCATTTAGGAAGAAACGATCTTGAAGCAGTTAGAAAGGGGTCATTAGGAGCTGGGCGTGGTGGCGCAGGCTTGTAATCCCAGCATTCGGGAGGCTGAGACCGGAGGATCCGGGTTCGCGGCCAGCCTCAGCTACCTAGTGAGGCATTCCGCAACTTAGTGAGACTTGGTTTCAAAATAAAGAATAAAAAACAGGGCTGGGGGTGTAGCTCGGAGGTAGAATGCCCCTGAGTTCAATCCCCAGTACCGAAAAAAAAAAAAAGAAAGGGGCCATTAGATGCAACATGTTATAGCAGAAAGCATATTAGACTGGACAACAGCACTGTTTGAAAATGTGGCTTTATTACTGCACTTCCCTGGGGGTACTTTCCCTTCACCTCTAAAATGAGGAGGTTGAATTAAGATATTTATTAGTGTCTTCTGATCATACATAAACAAGCCACCTATTTGTTCAAATTATAATGCAGTTTAAGTAATGTTAGTAAAATGCTGTATTAAAGTAACAACATCATAGCATTTCATCCTAAAGCAAATATAACAAAGACACAGCATCTTGCTTGTAAGTTAGGGGGTGAAAGTCTTGACATTTTGGGGTCCAATTGACCAAAAGGAAGAAATGCCTCTTAAGATTTCATTTATGTGAGCCGGGCGTGGTGGCGCACGCTTGTAATCCCAGCATTCGGGAGGCTGAGACCGGAGGATCCGGGTTCGCGGCCAGCCTCAGCTACCTAGTGAGGCACTCCGCAACTTAGTGAGACTCGGTTTCAAAATAAAGAATAAAAAAAATGGGGCTGGGTGTATAGCTCGGAGGTAGAATGCCCCTGAGTTCAATCCCCAGTACCGCCAAAAATAAAAAACCAAAAAAAAAAAAAAAAAAGATTTCATTTATGTTGAGGACCAGGTCCTTTAATGAGATTTCCCTGGAGACTCTCAGTGCCTAGTAAGTATTTCAAAGAGGATAGATTTTTTTTTTAATCAGAATAGTTACACTTTGGGCCATATTATACTTTGGGGTTCTACACTTACATTTTGTTTGGGGTAAGGAAAGTGTGTGGCTTTAGAAAGGTTTAGCAGTTCTTAGTAGGTGCTGGATAAAAGAACCTTTTGTATCACCAGTTTCATCATCCTGTGATATATCCAGCTTACCCTTTTCCGAGTATACAGAAATCTCTTTTTTCATGTAACCTTTCATGTAGTTATAGTCAAGACTTTAAGACTGCCACTCTTAAACTGTTGGGGAACTCTAGGACAGGGTGATTAAACCCCAAGAAACCCACTTGGAAATGATGTCAGAGGCTTCCAAATAGCAGGCACGGATGTGAAGGCCTGTTGCTTTTGGAGAACTGCAAAGGTTTTTAACAGGATAGAGTCTTGATGATAAGGAGATGAAATGGAATTGAGAGGGAGTTTTGAAAGCAGGAGTCCTTTTCCAGAGGACCCTGCCTTCTAAACGCACAAGCTCCCAGGGAGGTGTTTCTTTGGGCTCTGAAGTTGAATGAAGGCCATGACCCAGAAGCTCTTACAGTTTTCAGTTAGGTTGTAGAATACCCATTTGTTAATTAGTAGAAAATGGAAGTGGAGAGAAGGCATAAAGGTTTTATAGAATAGATTATTCTGCTTTTAATTCTCATTTGTGGCCTGCTCTGTATAAAATAAAGTGTCACATTGAAAAATCTATATGTAAAGCAATGGGAAATAGAGAATTTAATTTTTAAAGCCCATGATTAATTCACCTATTGTACTCTGGTCCACAGTTTTCCTGACTGTGATGTCAGCTTCTTAACTTTGAACCTCATGTGTCTGTGAGATGTAGTAAAATAGATTGAAATGAGTACTTATTATAATCTCCATTTTTATTCAGTTAGAACCATTAAGAAAGATTCTCAGGCATTCAGAAAATTTCCTTTCTTAGTGAAACTTTCCATGCTTGGTCTCTGAGAGGAAGTCCTAGATCATTTAAGACCTTACTTATTTCAAGGGTAGAGATCAGTTGATAAAGATCACCATAATGCATAACAGCCCTGAAATATATGCACTAAAAATAAAAACAGGAATTACATAAACACAAATCACAGTTCTCATTTGGATATAGAATTGGCAGGGATATTAATAACATTTAACACCTCTTTCCCCTTTTCTCCAACACCAGGGGGAACACCTGCAGAGAGCATATGAATTTCTGAGGGCTTATGTCACTTAGTTATTTGGTATGTCAGTGGATACATCTCATACAGGAACTCTTTTGCATCAACACTCTTAAAACTATATTATAAAAGCTGCTTAAGGTATCAAGCTTCTTTCTGTTTTTAAGAAGCTAATTAAAAATGCCCTCATCACTTTACCTCCTCCTTAATCTTTCTCTTCCTCCAACTCTTTGGTTACGTTTTCCCAGTTTGATTTCCTATTTGACAGACTGTAAAATAAACAGAGCATCAGACTGAGAATAAGATTGGAATCTTTTTCTCTTACAGGTTTACAGCTGTGTTCCTTTCCTCATCTGTAAAAGAAGGGGCTTAGATAACAACTACTTTTTCTTACAGTTCTAAAATTTTCTCCTGGCCCTCTTCCTTTTGCCAGCAGTTCTCTTGGACCCTAGCTCAGCTACTGATAGTACATATAGTTACTTAAAAATACTTAGAAAGCTAGGGGTGTAGCTCAAGTGGTGGAGCACTTGCCCAGCACGCATGAGGCTCTGGGTTTGAGCCCCAGTACTATAAAACAAACAAAACCACAACTTAGAAAAATACTTATAAGCTGGGTATGATGGCACATACTTCTTATCCCTGTACTTGGGAGGGTGAGACAGGAGGATCACAGGTTCACAGCCAGCCTTAGCAACTTAGTGAGACTGTTTCAAAATAAAAAACAAATTGGGGTTGAGGGTATATCTCAGAGGTTGAATGCCCCTGGTTCAATCCCCACTGTGTGTGTGTGTGTGTGTGTGTGTGTGTGTGTGTGTATGTGTAGGAAGCATCAATAAATGTTTCTCACTTTGTCTGCTTTTCTTATGCCTTAGCCAAATGTGGCCTGTAGTTTATTTTTTATGGTTTGCAGTTGTTGTAAAATAAAACAATAATATATTTCACCTATTTCATAGTAAAAATTTAAAAGCTTGATATTATCCAGTATTGGTAAGGATGTAGGGAAATGCTTACTTTTGTACATTGTTGTAGGAATGTAATTTGCACATCTTTTCTGGAGGGCAGTTTTTTGTGGTATTAGTCAATATTTTTAGAGTGTCAGTTGATAGAGTGATTTCAGAGGTTTCTAAAGAGAAACTCCTATGTGAAAATTAAGAAATATATCCAAGGATGTTCATTGCTGTGTTATTGGTAGTAGTAAGCATTTGGAAAGATCCTATAATTACATTAAAAGAGAAATAGTTAAATAGGATATAACACCTATCTCCACCATTTTACAGATAGTAAAAGCAATAGAAATAATGATGCTAGAAGTTGATTTAACTGAAGGGGTTGGATGGGGGAGGGGGGCACACTAATGTATATCAAGGTTACTCACTAAACTGAACTTGCAAGGGAGAGGGGTGGGAATTTGGGGAAGGGGTCAAATGAGAATTGTGAGCACATATATTGTTATCAATTTGTACCTAACAAAGATGTATGCTTACAATGCATGAATAAAAATAAAAATAAAGAAAAAAGAAATAATGATGCTGATATCTATGTACTAGCATATTTTAAGGAGAAAAACAAGATACAAAACCATGTTTCACTGTGATTCTTTTATATAACAGCTCCTTATTTATATACATATATGTGTTTAACTATATGGGCAAATGGATGAGGCTACATACCAAACTGTTAACATTAATTGAGGAAGAAAAGAAATTGCATTTTTACTATATTTACCAATCTATTAAACTTTTTAGAAGCAGTTATATATTGCTAGAATAAAAATGAGTAAACCCCAAGGCAGAAAAGGACAAGGACTTAATTGTTGAATAAATGAAAAAGGCAAAAAGATTAGCAGGGAATTTATCAAAGGTATTAGGGAAAAACATTGTCGAGACAATATTCCCAACACTTTGGGATCTGGATATAGAAACCGTAGTTTGTGTTTTGGCCAGAGCTGCCTCCAGTACTTCTCTTTCTTTGAATGTCCAACTTATTACTGTTTGTGTTCTGCAGGTAACTCGGGACCAGATGAAGATGTTTATACAGCAAGAATTTAAGAAAGTTCAGAAAGTGATTGCTGATGAGGAACAGAAGGCTCTTCATCTAGTGGACATCCAGGAAGCAATGGCCACAGCTCATGTGACTGAAATACTGGCAGATATTCAGTCCCACATGGATAGGCTGATGACTCAGATGGCCCAGGCCAAGGAACAACTTGATACCTCTAATGAATCCGCTGAGCCAAAGGCAGAGGTAAATGAAAATGCCCATGATTATTAGCAGCAACGGAATTAGGAGGAACCTGATCGTTGTATTTGTTTTTGAAGTATCCCTTTGTGATCCCTAAACATGATTGAATTGAAAGTATAGACAGGGTATAAAGTGTTAAAGCCATTGTGCAAAATAGTGTGAAAGTATTGGCCACTAGGGCCTGTATCCAGTGCCTAGGCCTGGCAAAAACTTACCACCATGACCTAAAGGAATTTATTCAGTGCAGCAAATACTAATCTCTATTCAGGAGAGAAGCCAGATATCAGAACCAAAAGAAAGGGCAAGTTATACATCCCAAGTTGTGAAATGAGCCTATAAATAAAGTCACTATAGGGATGAGAATGGGGCTAAAGGAGAACAGATTAGAAAGTGAAGTACAAAGCAGTCCAGAATGAAAGATTTTAGATTTATTCTGTGGTTAGTGAAAGGGTGCTTCAGGCTAGATTTTATAAGAAACGAATTGTATAAATGGAGCCATAAGTGCTGGATTGAGAGTGGTATATGGAGTTGGGCCTTGTAGAATGTGTCTGTAGTCCCAGCTGCTCGGAAGGCCAAGGAGTGACCAGTTGAGCCCTGTCAAGACCAACCTGGGCAACATAGTAAGGCACAGTCTCAGAAACAACAAAGCAAAAAACAAACTAACATGCAAACAAAACCATGTGAATGAAACACACAAGATAAATTTGAATCATTTTTAAAGTTTTAGTTAATATATTACTATATTGTTTTGTAACAGTAATAAAAGGGTCTCAGGTATATTACTAAACAACATATTTAGGCATTTAGACTTTCTAGAAAGCAAGGTAACACTTTTTTAAAAATAACAGAACATATTTCATCTACTAGGTAGAGGCTGGTGTTTGTCAAATGTCATAGCATTAAGATGAAAACTCTGGTCATATGTATATGGGATAGGTTGAGAGCAGCCTCTTCCAGAAGAAAACCCAGGAGCGTCCTGCAGACTGAGTCAACTACTGCTGACTTAGTAAGTTCAGCTTTAACTAGCAGTCTTACCCTGGCCCTGAGGAACCTAGCCTTAAAATAAACTAGTTAAAAGAAGAGCCAAGGTACGATTTAGGGTGTAGGTATTATCCAAGCCAGTCGGACAGTAAATATGAGAGATCTTTGGACTATTATCTGGTAAACCCATCCAGCACCTTGATAAATTTTTATCTGTGTATGAAATGAATAGCTCTTGTTCTTTTAATTTCATCTTTCCAAAATTAAGAAAGTATATGCCTAAATAAGTTTCTAAATAGGCAAAAGAGTACTTTATATTCATCATTTCACTTAGCCCTAATGTCAGCATTCATTAACTCCAGGTTATAGATGATATTGAGATGCAGAAAACTGCAGAGCTGCTGGGTGTGGTTGCGCACGCTTGTAATCCCAGCATTTGGGAGGCTGAGACCGGAGGATCCTGGTTCGCAGCCAGCCTCAGCTACCTAGTGAGGCACTCTGCAACTTAGTGAGACCCAGTTTCAAAATAAAGAATAAAAAATAGGGCTAGGGGTATAGCTCGGAGGTAGAATGCCCCTGGGTTCAATCCCTAGTACCACAAAAAAAAAAAAAAAAAAAAAAAGAAAAAGAAAACTGCAGAGCTACCCAATGTCATTTAGTTAGTAGAAAACAGAGTTTGTCCTACTTCAGCACCTGTTCTTTTTCCTGACTATGTTATACACTAAACATCCCATTGGTATCTGTGGGAAAAACTAGAAGTCAGTGCTTTTGCATACCTAAGACCTTTTACACTGTAGAGGTGGTCATATTAACTCAAGGGATCAGTAGCATGTCATGGTCCCACATTCTTCTCCAGTTGGACCCTTGGATTTATTTTGTGTGTTGATTAGGTTATTTCAAAAATAAAGATGATGTTTTGACTACCATCCTCTCTTTTATGTATTTGTTTATTTTATAATGTGCTTTTATTGGTGCATTATCGTCTCATACTCTCTTTTATTTTTATTTCAAATAATGACTTTAGTTTTTTTCCCAACATTAACTGTTCTTAAGTATCTCATCTGATGGAATTACTCTCAGGAATATAAGAGCTGATAAAGCTTAAGGACCAAACCATGAACATAATGTGCTATTACAAATAAAAAGTAGCATTCAGCTGGCTAGAGCATGGAAGGAGTTGTTATCACCTAATATCTTCTTGTTCCAGTTAATCTGATAACTTACTGGTTATCTAGTACCTTTTATTCAACAGAGGAATTCTTCCCACAGCATAGTATGTTTTTTTGTTTTTTGGTTTTGGTACTGGAGGTTGATCCAAGGGCATTTGACATCCAAGCTACACCCTTAGCCCCCACCCCCCTCTTTTTAAAAATATTTTTATTTTGAAACAGGATCTCACTAAGTTGTTTGAGAGTTTCGCTAAGTTGCTGAAGCTGGTCTCAGACCTGCAGTTCTCCTGTGTTAATCTCCCAAGTACTAGGATTATGGGCATGTCCACCAGGCCCAGCTCTGAAATTTTTTTCAAAAATCATCTTTGTTTTTAATTTAGCTAAAAGATCTCTAACATTTTATTATGAAAACTTTTAAACATATTAAACATGCAGCAAAATTGAAAGGATTTTACAGGTTATACCCATATACCAACTACTTAGCTTCTAATTTATTAACATTTTACCACATTCACTTCATTACATTTCTAGCCATTTTCCCAACCTTCCACTCATCAATTTTATATTTCAAGCAAAATGGAATGTCTGGTTCTAAACAAGAACCATGAACACACTCCATTTTACTTCCACTAATTACAGCAAAAGTCTTTGTGCCAAAGTCACCCACCAGAAGACTCTCAAAGGTGAGAAAAGATGGTATACTGACTGGGAATCTTGGGATTTAAGGAACTACAAGGCAGTGAATTACCTGAAGTTTTCCATGCTTTCTGTATGTCCTAACTGAGGTGCTCTACAAAATAGAAATATCACAGACAAAAAGACAGATATCACAGCCAAAGGACCAAGAAAAGGGTGGTCTAGTTGTAGAGTAACCTTTTGATCATACCTGCCTGTTCTGGAGAAGAAAAAGCCGCATTCTTCCCCAACCCCAATTGGTACAACTGCAATGGAGCCAGTAGGCTGAAATTTTGTTTTATACCCTACCTTGCAGTAACAAGGTTTTTGTTTTTTCATGAAGCCAATGGGTGAAACTTTGATTTCTGCCTTTGCCCCTCAGTAGTGGGTAGTGCCTATCTTCCACGTACCTGTAAGCGGAACTCTGACTTCACTTCTGCCTGCTGTAATAGTAAGGAAATAGTATTCCTAACCTGTGGAAACTGTCAGTAAAGCTCTTAAATCCGCTTACCCTTGCATTAACTAGGCATTGCCTCTCCCCAGCTGGGTCAGTAGGTGGAACTTTTATCTTCTATTTCTGCCCTATAGTAACGAGTTGGTGTCTCTCCTTTTCCTCAGCTAGTTCTATGGAGAATGTAGAGTGGAGTTTTGTCATTTGAGTGGGCAGACCAGAATAGCACTTCAGAGGCTTTAGAGACTAAGTTGACATTCCAAAAGTGATTCAGGCTGTGTGCATTTTGAATTCAAACAGGTTGAGTACCTGCTAAACTAGAAGGTTTAAATAGGAACCAGATTCTTATTACCTAATATGTTTAGGATACAGTTCAAAATTAGCCATTCTACCAATAAAATCTCAGCCCTAATGAAAAAAACAGTATTTGCCAGCACTAGAATGACACAGTTGATGGAATAGTCAGACAAGGAAAGCTATCATAAAAATGTCTCAGTGAACATTTACAAACACTCTGCAAATAAATGGAAAGTAGAAAATATTAGAAAACAAGAAGATAAGAAAAAGGACCAAATAAAAATTTTAGAACTGAAAAATACAGTAACTTACACAATTTAATAGAGTCTCATTCACAAATCGGAGATGGCAGAGAAAATAACTGATGAATTTGAAGATAGCTTGATATTTATCCAAACTAAACAGCCAAGAAACAAAGACTGAAAAATAATTGAACTAAACTTCAGGAGCCCGTTGGAAAATAATAAAAGATCAAATATATATGTAATAGGAGAAAGAAAGTAATAAGGGATTACAAAAAATGTTTGAAGATATGATAGTTCAAAATTTCCAGCATTTCATTGAAAAACATAAATGTACAGGTTTAAGAATCTGAGTGAACCCAAAGAGAGAAATTCACACCCAGACATGTCAAAACCAAACTTCTAAAAACTAAGAAGAAAGGGAAAAAAAAAAATCTTGAAAACAGAGCAGCTGAAAAGAAATTACATATTAGTTATAGGTAGCAACAATTCAAACCTGGTGTTTGTGTGTCCATTTATAAGTCTGATTTTATATACTCTCAGGAATTATTTTTTAGTCTTTATTTAAAGGCTTTAAATGTCTTTGTATTAAACTTATTAGTAGGTGTCTTTTTTTTTTCTCCATTTTTGAAAGGAGAGTACTGAATTGCAGTGAGATGACACTATAAAAAGTTGTTTCAGAGTGGTGGCCCACTCTTGTAATCCGAGTACTTGAGAGGCTGAGACTGGAGGATCACAGGTTCATGGCCAGCTTCAGCTACTTGTGAGGCCCTCCACAAGTTAGTGAGACTGTGTAGTTTGGAGAGGTAGAATGCCTCCAGTACCACACACACACACAAGTTATTTCAGATGAGGATATATTTAAAATGATCTATGAATAGAATAAGCATTTATTTTAAACTATATAAATATGTACTTTTTTGATTTTGAAAATATGGGTTTGCTAATTGGAGTTAAAAATATTTCTGTTTTAAACCACGTCCATTCTATGTCATTTAAAATGTCTAGTTTCTCTTTATAGTGAAGGGGATACCATTGAGAGCAGGCTGAATGCAGAATCTCTGTGTGTGTGTGTGTGTGTTTACTGGGGATTGAACCCAGAGGTATTGTACCTCTGAGCTACACCTTCAGCCCTATCTTATTTTTATTTTGAAATAGGCTCTTGCTAGGTTGTTGAGAATCTCACTACTTGCTGAGGCTGTCCTTGGACATGCCCTCCTATTTTTGCCTCCAAAGTACTAGGATTACGGACATGCACCACCATGCCCAGCTAGAATCTTTGTTTTGTTTGTTTGTTTGTTTTTTCTGACATTTTTGTATTATCTACAGTCAATATTGTCACCAGTTTTAAGTAACTCATCTTTGAGTGCTTTGGAAGCATTCAAATTCTCATAAAAACAGCAACTTATAAAAGCAACAGTTGTCTGTCTTATACTCATTTTTTTTATTTTAATGTATCATTATAATTGCAAATTCAGTGAATAAACAGGTTTGGGATTAAACTTGTTTCAGTCTTAGTGAAAAACATTTCCACTGGTGGAAGTAGAAATAGGATGTTGCACTAGTGTGTAGCCTGCTAACTAAGAGTACTCAGCGTGTTTTTTTGTTTGTTTGTTTCCCGGTACTGAGCATTGAACCCAGGGGCATTCTACCTCCGAGCTATACCCCCAGACCTATTTTTTATTCTTTATTTTGAGACAGGATCTCACTAAGTTGCAGAGGGCCTTACTAAGTATCTGAGACTGGCTGTGAATCTGGATCCTCCAGTCTCAACCTCCCAAGTACTGGGAGTACAAGCATGCACCACCATGTCTGGCTTCAGGGTGTTTAAAGGAGGGATTTGGGAGCACTGCTTAATGTAATAAATCATTTAAATGGAAGTTCGTGTTTAAGAGACACTCATTTCTGATATTCTTCAAACCAGAATTCTTAATGGTAATAGAAATTAATCTTAAATCCTCCTATTTCTTGCCACCCATCCTTTCCGAGTAATAATTTGCTATTTGCCTTGTGCTGCATTGGGTGCAATGAATACAGAAATCAACAAAGCACAGTTTCTGTTCTGAAGGAGTTAAAATTCAAAAAGGAAGACACTGTAGGATGCTGTCACCATCAGTTTTCCTCTCTTGAGTACTAGAGCCAGAAGGATGAACTCTAGCTGTGGAGGACAGAGCAGGATGACCCCACTCAACTTTTATGAAATTTCTGAGTGAGACAAAATCTTAAAGGATGGGTAGGAATTGGGTAGTCTTTCAGAATAGAAGTGCACATTTGGGATAGCGGAAACAGCACGTCACATCTTTTACTATTAAGTTAGTAGGCATCTGAATGTCTGCTGCCCTATTCATAATAGCCTTATAATTTGTGTGTGTTTGTTCTTTCATCCCTTCGGTGGTGAAACTCACACTCTGGCCTTCCCTATGCCTGTGTTAGTGGCTGTTATTTCTGAAAAGAAACACGCATATGTAAGCAGTAGAAATGGATGAACAAACATCAAGACCTTGTAACCTATCTCTCCCATACTTCCCCACTTTCCCTGAGATACTTTAACAATTCAGAAGCCAAGCACAGTGGTGCATGACTGCAATTCCAGTACTTGAGAGACTGAGAATGGAGATTGCAGGGTCCAGGCCAGCCTGGGCAGCTTAGTAAGACCCTGTTTGAAAATAATAAAGTAGGGCTAGGGTTGTAGCTCAGAGGTAGAATGCCCTTGGGTTTGATTCCCAGTACCACAAAATAATAATAACAATAATAATTAAGAAAAAATACAATAATGGCCACCATTTGTTGAACACTTAGCATGTGTGATACACTTGCTTAGGGCTTTACATAGTTTTTCTCATTTATTTCAAACTCTATAGTGATCTTTTGAAGAAAGAACTACTCTCCATAGGCAGATGAGGAAAGTCAATCTTGGACAATTTGCCAAAAGCTTTCCTGTTGAAATTAATTTGAGACCTTGTTTTTATAACTCAGAAATCCTGTCTCTTAACCATTGTATCAAAATATGTGATTATGAGAAGGATTTGCTTTATTTCATGGGAGAAAATTTAGAAATTTTTCCATAAGGTTGTCCAAAGATAATTGGGAAATTGTGTTGAGGTTTAATTCGTCATAGATAAGTTATGTGATTCATATAAAATTTAAATTACATGATTTTTTTCTTACTATATTATAGTTCTCATGAGATACACCAGTTGATCAAAATGCAAAGAATGTTTCCACTGTCCCTATATCCTCCCTCTACCATTCAACCCCTCTCCCCTGTCTTTGGAGAACAGATGATTAACGCTCTTACCACTATTACAAATCCTTAATAGACTGCTAAAATGCCCTTCTGCTACAAGCTCTAATACATAGTCTGACTTAAGTCACCTTTCTGGCTGCAGCTCTCCTCTATAGGCTTGTACCCTGGCAATCTCCCTTTATCTCAGTTGTATTCTTAGTCCCATACCACCCTTAGCCCCACTCCCATATCCCCTGCCTAAGACAGTCTCTGTTTCCACAAAACTCAAAAGTTCTTTAAACAAATAAAAATATATATTTTTTAAACTGCTGTGCCTTTGCCCTTGCTAGTCCAGTGTTCTTCCCACTTTTCTCTGTTGTCAGCCTTGGAAAATTCTACTTATCTTTCAAGTGGCAATGTAAATATTACCTTCTCTGTGAAGCTTTTCTTGCTTTCTCCAGGAGAAGCAATGTTCATGACTTCCTTTTTGACTTTGAGTGCATTGTTTATGTCTTTGGTAGAACTATTAAACATATTTAGTTTATTTTCTGTCTGCCTGTTTCCCCTTCTGGTTGGGAGCTTCTAGAAGGTTGTCTCATTAAGGGTTATTTATCTTTTATCCTATATGCAGTAACTTTTTGGGGGGTGGGGGGGTACAGAGGGTTGAACTCAAGGGTATTCCCAGCCCTTGTTTCAGCATCCAAGTACTGAGATTACAGGCATAAACCATTTCACCCAGTTACAGTAACTTCTTAATGAATCATACTGAATTGCTACTAATAGTGATAAATAACTATTAAGTGTACCATGTATTTCAAGCACTATGCTTATAATTCGTATACTCATTCTATGATACAGAGACAGTTATTACCCCATTTTACAAATTAGGAAATTAAAGTTAAGAGAACAAAATAGCTAAAATGACTATTGACTAAAGTAACACAGCAAACAAGTAATGAAGTCAAGATTTGAACCCAGTGTCTGACTCTAGATTATTATTATTTGTATGATAGGATTTGTTTGTTCAGTTGTTCTCTGGGAAGTACAACCAGAAGGTACATTCCTTATTGAGACCATCCCTGACTGTCTAAAGAGGATAAGGATATGAAAGATGCTCTCTCACCACAGCTCTCTTGGGAAAGGCTGAAGTCGTGTGAAGCATTTCATTTGGTTACACAAAAGAGGCCCAAAGGAATCTTCTAAGATCACTACTAATAAGTTAGGTTTAGAGAGTGCAATCCTTGGAAAAATTATATTCACATATTATTTTTGCAAATAGTGAACAAGAAAAAAAGTTATTGTTTGACTAAAGGATGGTGTGGATCATCAAATACAGAACTACCCTCTTACAGAGAAGATCAAGGTCTGGATTGACTAATTATCTTGTCCAAGCTAGATGTGGTGGTGCACACCTATAATCTCAATATTTGGGAGGCTGAGACAAGAGAATCACAGGTTCTAAGACAGCCTTGGCAAAGCAGTGAAGACCCTGTTTCAAAACAAAAAATAAAAAGGGCTGGGGGTGTAACTTGGAAGTAGAATGCCCCTGGGTTCAGTCCCTGGTACCACACACACACATACAAAAAAACAAAACAAACATTTTTAAAAATCCAAATTCGCTTGCCCAAGGGCACATAGTTAATAATGGAATCCCAATTTCCTGAGTTCTTGTTCAGTACCCTTTCCACCTTAGAATATTGTATATTAGAGTTGCTATGTTCCTGTTTGTGAAAAAATGCTACACCAAAGCAGGAATGAGTCTTTGAAGGAAACAGCTTGATGCTTTTGGAGCTGGTCAGTTTTTACCTATGACCTGCTGCTATTTTGGAGCTCTCAGTTTGCTCAGAACTAAATACTACCAGCCATACAAATAAAAAGGCAAGGGTATTATTTAGGCCTCCTACATTTGTGCATTCACTTTTTTGCTTGCAAGGACAAATTATCAGTTCATTTCTGCTGGTCATTTTGAACATAGGATTACATTAGCCCTTGTTTTAGTCTTTAGACAACTACTAGTTTGTCTTTGTTAAAATAAACACACAATCTTTGCTTTCAGGTTGGGAGAAGAGAGGGGAAAGGAAGAAATCTAAATCAGTTTCTGCCAACAATAATTTCTAATGTTGTTTCTTTCTGTTGTCTTGCAGGGTGATGAAGAAGGACCCAGGTAAGATCACATTATTGTTACCATCTATTCTCAGAATTGAAGTAGAGTGACATTTGTGGCCTTTTAATGCCCCATGAAATATGGACAGCCAAAGAATAGCACAGAAAAGGGATTTCCATCTTAAGCCAGGGCTTTGGATATCTTATTTTATAAGACTCCCATCTCCCTCCCCATCTGTGTCATTTCCTGCCTGTAACCTTCAGATAAAGGTAGGCTTGAAAGTATATAATGACACGGATGTTGCTTTATTCTTTAGCACATTCAGAATACCTTGTTAAGAAGAGCAGACACTACACTTAAATGATAATTAGGCTACTAGGTGGACTCACTAAATTAACTTTTGCATTGTTCTTTTTTTAATTTGAATTGAATTGCTTTTTTTTTTTTTAATCAGCTCGGAATCCACTGTTCTTTATTTCTGATTTATAACATCTTTGTGTCAGACTCAAGATACTTATACAGTGAGTCCTAGGACATAGGTGTATAAAACTTTTTTAAAGGGGAGAAATGCCTTTGTGCTTCTCTATATCCACAGTTGGGTGAAATTTAAAAAGTGGATTTCATTATTGCCTCAGTGTTTCAGTGAAGCCAGACTTTGGTTTACTTACCTTGCCTGTCATTCTGCTCAAGCTTTGCAAACAGACTTTAGAAACTGCTGCAGCTGTGCCACCCTCACAATCCAGGGTATTTGTACCAAGTAAATGTAATGCCCAGACAGGTCCCATCTGTTATATTGACTCAGTGACTGTTAAGTTTGGTAGCTATCAGAAAGGCCGTCCAGGCCACTGCCATCCAAACTTTATTTTTAGCAGAAGTACCTTTTTTTTTCCCAAATGAACTTTTTAAGACAAACCCCAATATGTAAAACACTATTTATCTCTATTTAAAATTAAGACCACCCATTGGTAAACCTTTCTTCATCTCAGTAGATTTTCAGGGGCTTTTGCAGAGTACAGGGTTCCTCAGAACTCAGTTTGAAAATCATTTATACACTTCAAGTCCCTCATTAAAAGAAGCTAGTGAATTGTCCAAGGTTATGTTATTGTACTCAGGATTTGGCACTTCTTCACTTTTATTTTTAAACTAACAAATACAATTCCTTCTCTGAATTTCCTCACATCCTGAGGCCCTTTCTTAAGAAGTACCAAATGTTATCCTGTATCTGCATATCCCATATCCTGGTGCTTCCTCCTCTGGAACTATGGTTCATCCTCTACTCTAGAATGGCAAGAAACTATCCAACTTCTTATCTGCTGTGGCTAACGCCACAGGTTCCCTGTTTTAAGCCTATCAAGCCTCAGGGAGTCTCTTCAAACTCTGTCCTGAATTCTAAGGAATAGGTTCCTTCTATATTCTGGTTTTCTCCCTTTCTCTCTCCTTCTCCCCATGCCTCCCTCCCTCCCTCCCTCCCTTCTATCCATTTAAAATGTATCTGTGACCCTGCTATGTGTCAGACACTGTGCTATACACTAGATATATACAGGTGACTAAAGCAGACACAGTTCTTTCCTTTGTGGATCCTGAGTCTAGATGGAGAGGTGAGCATATAATGAGCACTTAACACTGTAGGGGAAGTGTTGTGATAAGGGAGGTGCAGGCTACTTGAAGGGTTCCTGAGTCAGTCTTGGAGGATAAAGTGAATGGCTTACCAGATCTGAACCATGAGAAGGCAGGTAAAGGAGAAGCAGGGGTCAGTTGTAGATAGAGGGAATATCTTATGTAAAAGCTCCAGGCAAGAGAAGAATGGAAGAAAGAAAGCAGAGCCCAGGTCACTTAGGGCCTTATGGGCCTTCTTAAGGTATTGGATCTCTGTTCTGAAGTTAGCGGGAAGCCACTGAAGAATTTTAAACAGGAATTAACCTGAATAGGGTTGTATTTTAGAAGTCTCCACTGCCTACATAATGAAAAATGAATTGGGCCAGGTGTGGTGGCGCACACTTGTAATCCCCGCATATGGGAGGCTGAGACCGGAGGATCCAGATTCGCAGCCAGCCTCAGCTACCTAGTGAGGCACTCCACAACTTAGTGAGACCCTGTTTCAAAATAAAGAATAAAAAATAGGGCTGGGGATGTAGCTTGGGGGTAGAATGCCCCTGAGTTCCATTCCCAGTACCCCCCCCCAAAAAAAAAGAATGAAAAATGAACTGGAAGTGGTTCAAGAGCCTGGGAGACTAGCTAGAATAGGTGTCTTAGTTTGTTTTCTGTAACAAAATACCCAAAGCAAACTACTTTAGAATAAAAGGTTTATTTAGCTCACAGTTTGGAGATCCAAGGGTATGGCGCCAGCACCTAACTGGCACTGGTGAGGGCCTCATGGCAGATGGTTTCACCATGGTGGGAGCACATGCAATAGAGATTCACGGCGAGGTGCCAGGCTCCTTTAATAACCATTTCCAGGAACTGATTCAGCACTACAAAGCTTGCATCCATCATTTCTGAGGCTGGTATTTCCATGACCTAATAATTGACCTCCACTAGGACTCACCTCTTAAAGGTTTTACCACCTCTTGACATCATTGCACTTGGGACCAAATGTCCAGCATATGAATCTTTTGGGAGCAAGTCACATCCAAACTATACCACCAAGCTAGCAATGATGGGAGCCTTAGCCAATGTTTTCTCTAATTATTGAATAGGTTTTCACAGTTTTGCACAGATGATTTATTTAGAAACAAAGTTTTACTTGACACTACCTCTTTAGCTCCTTAAAATCCAGGCTAGGTACAGCTCTACACCATCTTTCCCAGAAAGAGAATTCAAACAGAAAATACCTTAGCAGAAGTAATATACTGGCTCTGCAGGATAGTAATGGCATTTCTGTCTTGGGAAATCCTGATGGGGTAAAGATACTTGACTTTATGGCCAAATGCCAGGACCCTGTTGATTAGAAGAATACAAGGACTTTATGAAGAGACTAACTCCCTTCAAAGATAATATTAGTGTAAAATACTGGCTTTAGAGTTTAATTGCAGATACCTTCATGTCATTTTGACAAGGTGGTAGTGAGCATAGAGTTTCATTACTAGCAACCAAGATGTCAAGCTGTCTCCCTTGAGCTAGGCTGCCATCAATGTCAACAGGATTCTCTTGGACTGGGACTTGACAGAACTCTTTTTGGTACAGTGAGCACTTGAAAAACATATTCCAATTTGGCAGAAAGAGGGAAGAAGAGTCAATTTTTCTTTTTAACCTTTAAATTCATTCTTATTGGTTCCATTCGGTTTATTTGTACTGAACTACCATTTGGCTCAATTTATTCCAATTAACACTTCAGGGCAGATTGCCTTTGATCTGAAATTTCTCATTTATGATATACACTTTACCATTTTAACAAGCCAAACAGAATTTTGTTTAAAAGGCTTCTATGTTGCTGACAGATTAGAGTTTGACCTAGAAGGAAGCTGAAAGGCAATGTGAGTCTCCCTGCATAGAGGATGGATGAGAAATGAATCTGGAGACCCTGAGTTTCAGTTCTTGAATTGTTGTACCTTTGCCTCCTTTGCTAGCATTCTTTCCACACGACCATTTCCTGCCTATACAGAAGTTGAGCGAAAAGAAAATTTCTGTCCTATAAAAATACATTTGCCTGTAATTGAGCTTCCTCCCTTTCTACATCTGGAGTCTTCCTGCCTTTTCTGTTTTGACTTCTCAAGCTGTTTGTTATGAGGTGGCCAGATACTGTGCTTTTGGTCATGTCTGTTCCTTGCCTGAGTTTTCTTGTATAATTATCCTTCTAATTTATAACAACAATCATCATCATCACAGATTCCACTTATTGAAGGTTTATTATGTCCAAAGCACTTTATATATATCCTCATTTAATCTTCATGCAAAGCCTATGATGTAGTTATCCCACTTGTCAAATGAGGAAATAAATGCTTGGGATGATTAACTTGTCGTAGACCACAAGGCCAGTAAGTAGTAGAGCCAGGACTTGAATCTAGACTCATTTCAGGGCTCATGCACTCAACCACCATTTGGACAACCTCCAAAAGGCTGGCACACTTCTCTCTGTGACCCTGTATGAAGGCCAAGAGGATCCACACACAGTCCTCATTGAATCTCTTTGGTTCCTCCAACCTGGAAGTTCTTAATTTGCTCTAACATTGAATTATTGTGGCCTCTGTTTTCTGCAAGCGACTTCTCACACAGTGTCCTCTGAGCATCAGCGCAAAAGGGGTACTCTCTGGATAGCAGCCAGCCAAGGCTTTCTTTACCTCCACAGAATAGCTGCCTGTTGCTCTCCATGTGGTAGTTTACACCTCTGATCCATGATACACAGTCAAGTAGCTAGCATGGATTCTCAGAAGGCATGGAGGGGCAAAAGTCCTAATATGTAGAACATGAATATTAACTGCTGTGGAATCATCTTGTAAGAGGGTGTCTTTGAAGCTCAGAGTGACTTTTTATTTTTTCAAGCAAAAAAGCAATTTACACTTTTGGCAGCAATTTTCTGTCTTCTCAGTGCTATAATGGGAGATCTTGTGTTCGCTTCCTCACAGATTGGCTCCTTCCCTACTCCTGCCATAGCCTGCTGAGAAGTAATATATATTCGAGGAGAGGGGGTGGCAATATGATCTGCTAGTGTAAAAGCAATTGTGTAGTGGGAGGAAGTCAGAAAGGGAAAGACCCTTAAACTCTTGTGCTCTGAGGAGAAGGAGCAAAATCAGGATTAAATTTTGATTTGCTATTAAGGTTTTCTATGGTTTTTTTTTTTTTTTTTTTTAGCTAAGAGGAAAATGACTTTTTAATAGTATCAGCCATACTTGGAACTTCTGTAGAATTTTTCATGTTCAAAGCTCGCTGTCATTCAGGCAAAAAGCTCTTGCTGAGATCATTGTGAATGTGACCTATGCGGATTCTGTGATCAAACAGGTAGTGTGTTATGAAGGAGTAAGAGCTGGAGGAGTCATCAGACCTCAGCAAGCTTCACGTCTGTTCTTGGTTCTGCCTGTGACTGACTTGTGTGACTTTGGGCAAATTGATAATTTTCTTGTATTATGTTCTTAATTTCTGTGTAAATTCTAGTCCCACCCCCACCTCTACCTAGTTTGGGGATATCATTTGTGAAGAACACAAGTCTTGTATCAAGTATGGAGTAGAAAGGATCTACGTATGGATTAAATAATTTAGTAGATTTTTTTAAAAAATCTGAATTTTATTTCTTTAACAATTATCTTTGTAGTGGGGCATGCTTATAATCTCAGTACTTGGAATCCTGAGATGGGGGATTGCAGGTTCAAGGCTAGCCTCAGCGACTTACTGAGGCCCTCTACAATATAGTGAGACTCTGTTTCAAAAATAAAAAGAATAAAAAATAGGGCTACGGGTATAGCTTGGAGGTAGAATGCTCCTGAGTACAATACCAAGTACTGCAAAAAAAAAAAAAAAAATTTTTTTTTCCCTTGGGACTCTGTACTAGGTACTCTTCCTCCTTCCCCCATCTAAGTGAATAACCATATGCTCTTGGATATAGCATTTCTCTTTCTGACTACCTATAGGTTATACAAATAAAAGAGAACCAATTCAGTGATACCCTTAGATTTCTTTTGTCCTCTGATTGCAAATTAATGGTTTGATTCTGGATTACCTTCATTTCAGGAGGCCTACCCTTAAACCAAAGAAAATGGCTCTAATTTTTGTGACCTGGATGCAGTATAACTATCAGGGTTGCTTATTATACAGAGTGGGGTTCCAACATCTAAGTTTTCCTTCAACACAGAGAGTCTTTTAATTATCATATTTTCATATATTGGAGCCTTAGCTGACTATTTTCTCATGCTGAGGTAGATTGTTTATCCCCCACTGTAGCCAGATGAAGGATGAAGCCATGCTATGCATTGTGCCGACTTATTGCATCTGCCTCCAAATGGAAATGCTGTTTAGGAGAAGCCTAGATTCTACTGTACATCTGCCTGCCTTTTCTGGTTTTATGCTGCTAAGAGAAAGGCCCACTAGCAAAGAGCTTGTTGTTGCTTTGCAACAAGACAGGCTGTGCTTACTCTGATCAGCTTTGTTTGCTGTCTAGTACAATCGTCATGATGGCAAACAAAGTTGGTCAGAGTAGAAGAAAGTTCATCTTGTTTATATATTTAACCTCAAAGCTTAGCAGGATAACACATTCCATTAGGAGCTGTATTCCCTAACTCTCAGGAAAGATTGCAGAGAAATTATTTCATTAATTTACTCAGCAAACATCTTAAGAATGCCTAATGTGTGCCAGGCCCTGTGCTAGACCTACTCAGGGATTTGTGAATGACTGAAATTTTCATCCCTACATTTAAAGATCTCAAATCAAGTTTAAAAAAGAGAGCTAAATAAAGAACTTTAATTTCATATTTAAATGTAATTATCATTATAACTTAAAAAGAAGAATTTATGGAGTACCAACTTTGTGTGAGGAAGTGTTTTAAACATTTACATATATTAGATCATTTATTTTTCACAACTGTCCTTATAAGTGGTGTGTGTGTGTGTGTGTGTGTGTGTGTGTGTGTATATGTTCGTTTTATCTGAGATAAAAAAGCTGTCATAGTCCCATTATATATTTGTAAGGTCACATAGCTAAAAACTGGAGAACCTGCATCCAAACTCAAGTAGTCTGAATCTAGAGTCCAATCTCTTAATCACTGCACTATAATGGTTCTATAAAACAAATGTGTTGGATGTAGAGCATGGTGTAAGTAAGAATCAGAAAAGATAGCATTTCTTCTGGACCTTGACAAGTGTGTTGGACTAGGCATTTTCAGATGCATAGGATAGGCCATCCATTCAGAGAGACCAACAAGTAAAAAGGCCCCGAGGAGTGAAAATGCATGTGCTGTGTAGGGGCTGGTGCATTAACAGTGGAATTGAATTGTACAGGAGATGAGACTAAAAGGTAGGTTGAAACCAGCTTATAAAGGGTTGGGTTTGACAGACTCCAAACATTTGTGCCATTTCCTCTTGTGAATCGTAAGACTTTCTTGCTCTAGTCACATCTTATAATTCGTTATGGGTAAATTGTTTCTTTATGCCTCATTTTCTCATCAAAATTTCACATCTTATTATACTTAAAGGACAAATATGCTGTGAAGCATTGAAAGTAATCTTCTTTTTAGTTTGTTATTTTATTTAGGAAATAAGCAACTGAGATAATATATTTGTAAAAGGAAACTGTTCATTGGATTTGTGTTCTATTTATACCCCTATGTTGACAGTTCTATCTTCCTCTAATTTGAAATCAAGTTTGGAAAATAGTTACCTAATTTCTTCTAAATTAATGGAAAAAAAGCAATATTAAGGCACCAACATTTTCCAAATAGACAATATACATGTTTTACTTAAGCATTAGTCAGAGAATTAAATTGATGTGAAAGAATGCCGGGTTGGTGCCTGAGTTAGATCTGATTCTAAGGAGTATGGCCATGGCCTGGTTTTCTTCTTTACTTTTATAGCCATTTTGGACTGGCACTAAGAGTGGATTTTAGGAAGTCACAAAACTCCAGTCTATGTTTTAAGAATAACCAAATTTGATGTCTTTGGTTATGCCCCCCCTCACCTGTGGGCAGCTATAACAAAGTTGTTATTTACGGTGTCTTTTATTTTCAGAGAAATCTTCTAGTCTCAAGCATATTCTTCTTCCCAGTAAGAGACAGGCAAGAGGGCAGATAATTCCATTTTGCCAACAGCTTCCAAGCCTCCTTCCTTTTTTTGTAAGCTTGCTGTGGCTGAACTACATTCACCTTTTTATCTGGAAATATACAGCAGGCATCTGTAACAGATGCTGAGAACACATGCTGATGGATTTGTTTTTCTTTTTTCAAGATGGTTTGAGTTTTACAGTCAATAAGTACAAGTTTCCTTAAAATTAGAACTGTAAGTAAGGAAAATGGCTTCAGAATTTTAAGAAATGTAGACAAAGGCTGAGTTAAAACTGGGATACCCTAAAATGGTGAGGTTTTTGCCATGGGCTAAAATATGCTTGCTTGATCCACAACCTACACATGAGTAGTTGCAGGCTCATGAAAGAAATATTTCTTATCTACAAGCGAGGGTTTTAGGGAACAAAAACACTTCCTATGTAAACGCCTCATTTCCCTTACTCCTTAGCACCACTACCAGTTGTTCCCCATAGGTTGCAATGTGATTGTAAAACAAAAAGCATTTTGTTTCCTTGATGAGTACATGTCCCTTTACACCCTGGTTCCATCAATTCTATTTAAAAGAAAGTGAGATTGAGCATAAGAGAAACAGTTTAGAGAGGGAGGAACTGACAGAATTGCTGTGAAGTAACAGAGACAGCATTTCTCAGCTGCTCTGGCTACTAGATGCATCTTGGTGTAGAAACCATAGGAAAGTGTGCCATTTTATTCCACCTCAGATACTGTCACCCAGACAAGAATTAAAACTGACCAAAATGCCAACTTTGCCCTAACTTTCAGGGTAATTCAGAATTGATAGTTAGCAAAAACAATGAGACTTATCATTTAATTGATATTTAATTGACATAGGCCTACCTCTGTCATCTCAAAGCTTTAAAACAACTCTGTGAAGTATAATTATTCTGATCCTCCCTTTTTTTTTTTACAAGAGGAAATTGATACCATAAGAAGTTAAGTGATTAATCTATGGTCATACAGTTTGGAAATGACACAACTAGGATTAGAACCCATATCTATCAGGCTTAAAATTCTATGCTTTCAACCATTACACTATGCTCTTTTTGTTAGGAGACGGAAAATTGACACATTCCAACTTGTTAGCTGGAAATAAGTAAAGCTGATGGATAGCATTGTGACAAACCAACAGGGATTTGACATTTTTATAAGAATTTTTTTTTCATTTTCTTTGTTTATTATCAACAAGCAGTTTAAGAAAAAAGTTGAAGTGAGGCTTGCTAGTACAGTGCATAAGGTGGAATGAATAGGAATGGCTCTTCTAGACAGGTAAACATAAGTTTATTCCCTGGCTTTTGTGGAGCCTGCAACTGCCATCACCTCTTCTGAA
>PVLC010009275.1:29595-54888 GCA_004027655.1 Graphiurus murinus | reverse complement strand
TGTCACTGTCACTGTCACTGCTACTGTCACTGTCACTGTCACTGCTACTGTCACTGTCACTGTCACTGTCATTGTCACTGTCACTGTCATTGTCACTGTCACTGTCACTGCTACTGTCACTGTCACTGTCACTGTCACTGCTACTGTCACTGTCACTTCACTGCTACTGTCACTGTCACTGTCACTGTCACTGTTAATGTCACTGTCACTGTTACTGTCACTGTCACTGCTACTGTCACTGTCATTGTCATTGTCACTGTCACTGTCACTGTCACTGCTACTGTCACTGTCACTGTCACTGTCATTGTCACTGTCACTGTCACTGTCACTGCTACTGTCACTGGCACTGCTGGGGTAACTCAGCCATGCGTGGGAGGCCTCCTCCCCGGAAGCCCGACTTCCAAAGAGCGAGGGAGGTGGCCGAGTGGAGCGCCTGGGACGTTGGCAGGACAGCCTTGCAGAGGGAGGGGTGACCGGTGCTGGGGTCACGGCAGGATGTCCGAAGTGGAGACACTTCACAGGTACGCAGATGGAGGAAGGGGGAGAGCTGCCAGCCTTCCACCAGAGGTGAGCGGGGAGTCCACAGGGGACCCCGGGGGCTGTGTCACACGAGGCAGAGTCACCGGAGGACACCTGTAACTGCCATGCATTCCACCTGCAACCTTGACCTCCTGCTGCTCTAAGTTCGGAGCTCAGGCAGAGCTAGAGTTAAGGGACAGAAGGAAACAGCTCCTGGGACAGAAGAGCCGTCTGAAGGGGCGCTGCTCCCCGGAGGCCAAGAGGGGATAAAGCTCCAAGATGGTGGAAATGGAAGCGGGGCCAGATGCTGGGGGCGGGGACAGAATGACACCTGAGATGTGGCCCCAGGCCTGGTGAGCAGATGGTTACTGGTACCAGCGGGCGGGCGGAGGGGGCTGGGCCAGTGAAAATCAACGTGCTTGTGTAGAAGCAAGACGCAGCTGCGTGAGGTGGCACAGGCCTGAAATCCCAATACTCGGGAGGCTGAGGCAGGAGGGCGATTGCCAAGTTCAAGGCCAGCCTTGGCAACTTGGCAAGAACCTGTTTGCTTCAAAATAAAAATTCTTTTTTAAAAAGGATGGGGAGCCAGGCGTGGTGGCGCACGCATGTAATCCCAGCATTCGGGAGGCTGAGACCGGAGGATCCGAGTTCTCGGCCAGCCTCAGCTGCTTAGTGAGGCACTCCGAAACTTAGTGAGACCCGGTTTCAAGATAAAGAATAAAAAAAAAAATAGGGCTGGGGGTGTAGCTCGAAGGTAGAACGCCTCTGAGTTCAATCCCCAGTACCGAAAAAAAAAAAAAAAAAAAAGGGATGGGGGTCTAGCTCAGAGGTAGAATGCCCCTGGGTTCTACCCCTAGTACCACAAAAATAAACAAACAAATAAATAATAAAAATAAAAGATAAGAAGGGCTAAATAAGAAGTAGCTCAGTGGTAGAGCGCCCCTGGGTTCAATCCCAAGTACCAAAAAAAAAAAAAAAAAGAAAGAAAGAAAGAGACTGTCTCCTTCGGTGGCCCCAAAACGGTCAGTCCAGCCGGGTTCTGACGGTCACTGTGCGAGACTAATGAGAAGTAAACACCAGCAAAGCCTTCACCCCCCATCAGCCCACAAATAGGAAGCCAGTCAGAGGACGCACAGGCTGAGGGGGAAAGTCTGCCCCAAGAGGCTCCCGCTGCCCCCGTGCCAGTGCCAGCCAGCGGTGCAGCAGCTGCCTGCACTGGCCGAGGGGGCCGGGAGGTGCAGTGACGCGCAGGGAGCCTGTGCAGGTGCATCAGAGACGGGGGCTCAGGCACCAGCGCTCAGGGGACGGGCAGGAACAAAGGAGACCCCGAACGGAGACAAAGGCAGAAGGGAAATTACTTGCACCCTCATTCTTGTTTCAGGGGAGGGGACCCAAAAGTGACATAATATATAAGGGGCCTTTCCCTGTTACTCTCAATACTTACGGAGAAGAAAATAACATATGCCTATGTGACAGCAGCACAATTCCCGGCAGTCAAGGGGTGGAGCTGACACCAGCAGGTGAGGATGAAGGAGAAGGGGTCTAGACGCTTTCCCAGCAGCCTAGGGGGGGAAGGGGCTAACCGTGGCTCATCAAAGCGCCCCAAGGCCCAGCAAGGTGAGACCCCTCTCCTTTCTCTTCTCCACCCAGTTCCTCTTCTCCTCCCTGCCTCAGCAGTTCACGGCTTCCCCAGGCCCTCCGGCCCCCGCCCCCGCCCCCGCCCCAGCTTCTCTCTCTTGCTTCGTTTTCTGAAATTCAGAGGCCAGCGAGTCTTTGCGAGGAAGGAACTGAGGCCCCTGGCCTCTGCCCTCCCAATGCACTCTGCCTCCATCCTGCCACCTCTCACCTGCTGGTGGTCAGAAAGGACAAGCAGGGGTCCTCTGCCGGACCAACCCCGGGTTGGGCACCCACTGCCAAAGAGCATGCAGCTGCCCCAGGGTTAGCTTCCATTCCTTCCAGTAAGAATCAGCCTCCCCTATAGTTCCTATCTTAAAATATCAATGGGCCCAGAGGGTAGGTTTTATTTCTAACACTCCAAATTGTTAAGAAAATTAGTTATATCTTCGCTGTGCCTTGAAGAGTTAAGTCCCTGGGGATTCTGGGCGGCTGGAGCTGGCACCAAGGAATGGTTTAGGAAAGACAGGAGGAAGGGAGAAGGGTGAATAAAAATCTCAACCTGCTATGCAGTTCTGTCCTGAATTCACCTCACCCCTTGGCACGGGTCAAGGAAGGAGTCATAATTCATTCGTAGCAGAGGGGTCGGCGATCCAGGTGTATCCCCTTGCCTGCTTCAGAATTTACCTGTGGACAGTGAGGGGAGCCGAAATTGGGAGGAGCACTGCCCTAAGGACACTAGGACAGTTAGGGACAGTTTTAAATGTGGTCTCTCAGTAACCTATTCAGGAATGTTGCTTTTACTATCCAGAGTGCTTTCCAAATTCCCTGAGTGGGTGGGGACATGTATCCAAATTCTTGTTTCTGATTTGTTGGGGGGAAGGCTCCTAAAAAATCACATCCTGAAACTAGAAATGTGCATCCAAATTTTAAATGCCTGTATCCTTTGACCCAGTAACTCAACTTCTAGAGGTCTGCCTTAAGAAAACAGACTCCGAGAGTAGAGGAAAGGGCCCAGGAGGAGGGAAGGAGGGAGGAGCCACGAAAGCGACCAAATTATGTTAGGTGAGTGTGCAAAGATGTAACAACCAATCCCACCAAAATGTATAACTATAATGCACCAATAAAAAATGTTTAAATAAAAAATAAAATCAAGAATTTTTTAAAAAGAAAACTTTTACAGACTGAGTATGCAGAATGTGTCACCTTGTCAAAAAGTAAAATTTAGAAAGCAAATTAGTCGTTTATAACATATTTTATGTTGACATCAGGCATAACACGATTTTTCTTCATCTGTCCACGTCTGTGGCAAGTTAAGTGAAAATGCAGGCCGCAAGATGTTTGCAGCGCATCTGCTTTTATAAATACACTTAGATCCAGCTAGGACCTTGTGTGCACAGGAGGATTCCGGAAGGACAACCACGGAATGTTCCCAATGGTTATCATTGAGAGGAATGGCTGGGGTTGTGGATCATTCTTCTTCTTTTTACTTTCCCGAACTGCAAAAAAAGAAAGAAAAAAAAATTATGACTTAAAATCAAGGACCTCAACCCCATGGCCCCGTCCTCCCAACAGGAGCTGCCGATCCACCACCCGCCCTGCAGGCTGCAGGGAGCACCGCTCACAGGGGCCCGCAGGAGGGGACGCCCCTTGGTCCAGGCCCTCTTGGCCGCGGTGGCCCCCTGGTCACGTGTCCGGCCTGCGTGGCCCCCTGCGACCCTCGGGCCACCCCGCCCCCCGCTCGCCCCGCCTGCCCGGGGCCCCAGCTGGCGCTCCCACCGGCCGCTCCAATTTGCGCCGCATTCAGGAGTTCCTCATTCCCACGGGAAGAGCCCGTTGCCATGGAGACGCCTCCCACCCGAGGCCTGCCCGGGAAGCCGGCGGGCCGGCGAGGGGACTCGGGCTCCGCGTTCTTGGGGTTCGGGGGAGGACTGACGGGAGGCTTTACTAAAAGCCCCTTTTCACGGGGCGTGTTCTGCCACGCGCCGGGGCTCGTCGGTCCACGGTTCAGGAGCGCGGCGATGGCGACGCCAGACCTCCGGCTTCCATGAACCCCGGGCTCGTGCCGAAGTTTCTGGAAAGAAGTCCTGCGGCGTGGAGCTTCCACCTCTCCAGCTCCGCCAGCCCCAGACTGGAAAGAGGGAGGGCAGGAGGTGGGCGCACCGGGCCTGGCGGGGCCCCAGACCGTGCACCCCGCGGAGGCGAGTGGGCGGGGCCCGGGGAGGGGCTGCAGCAGGCCACGCCCAGGACAGGCCCCGCCCCACGCGGAGGCCCCGCCCACCCGAGCTCCGCGCCAGCCCGAGACTGCCGCGTGGGCAGTGCTGCGGCTCCAGTTACTTGCCCGGGGTGGCCGCCCAGGGAAAAGCTCCAAGCATATCACCGGCTGCCCGGGAAAGCCTTTCATCTCGGCTCCTGGAGCAGCAGCGCTTTGATAAATCGAGCCTCCCGGCTCTGGAGCCCGCAGCCATTACCACTCGGCAAATCCCTGGTGCCTGGGGCTCAGTCTGGGGCACGTGTACGCCCAGGTGCGCCGCTTGGCGCGGCCTCCTGGCCGCCTCCGGTTACCTCCCCGGCCTCTAGCCTTTGAGTCGTGGGGTTGCAGGGGACCTCAGAGCTGGCCAGTGAGTCTTTTTGTCCTCCAGCTTCTCTGTGCAGTCGCCCTCTGCAACACCTGGCTTTGTCCTTCACCACACCGCCTGTTCCTCCCGAGTGACGGTCCCCAGACAGCTGCCCGCGGGGCCCGGCCCGAGGTCTGCGCTCGCAGACGCAGACGGCCCATTCGGAAATAGCGTTTTGACAACCCCAGTCATCAGATTTCATAAGCGAGCCAAATGTAGAAAGGATTAGCTGTTTCACTCAATAAGCCCACATCTGTAGTTACATTCTGACTGGGATAAAATTACCCTGGTTATTAATCCTTCTGCTTTAGGGTCTAAGCTGATCCCCAGCTGGGTCAGGAAAAAATTCCACCCAGCCCCCACCAGCCTGCCCGCTCCTCGGGCGGCGAGCTGGTGCGCATTCAGGTCTGTAGCCCAGGGCCAGCAGGACAGGCTCAACTGCCAGGGATGGAGACTACCTTGGATACACAGAGATGTGCTCCCCTGCAGGAACGCAGACATGAGCTGCGCCTGCCCTTGTCTTTCTCAGGCCAAGGAAAACTGCAGTGGGAGGCCAGAAGCTGCATGTGGTTTGGGGGATTTCCTGGCTCTAGACACCCCCGTGTGTTGGACCACCTCTTCCGGGTACTGGCAGTATTTCTGAGCCCACTGTCAAGAGGAATGGAGCCATTCCCGTGCCCCAGGCTTCTGCGACCTCTCTACAGAGAGCCAGCAAGCTAGGCCAGGCCAGCCTGGCCTCTGCTCCTTTCTGTCGAGACTCCAAGTCTGCAGGCCCTGGGGACGGCCAGGAGTCCCGTTCCCTTGGTGGGACCTGGGAAGGAGAAGCAGGCTGAGAGCCTAGGCTGATTCTTTCCAGACCTCGAGGGCTGAGGCTGCACTTATAAAGAAGTGACGTTCCTGAGACACTGCTTTCCTGTGGCTTCAAACTGGGTGGGCTGATCACGTGACTCAGCTTGTACATTGGGACCTCCCAGTAAAGAAGAGTTGTCGGTGGGGCATGGTGGCACACACTTGTAATTCCAGCATTTGGGAGGCTGAGACCGGAGGATCTGGGTTCGCCGCCAGCCTCAGCTACTTAGTGAGGCCCTCCGCAACTTAGTGAGACCCTGTTTCAAAATAAAGAATAAAAAATAGGGCTGTGGGTGTAGCTCAGTGGTAGAATGCCCCTGGGTTCAATCCCCAGTATGAAAAAAAAAAAAGAAGAGGAGTTATCATGGGTAATTGAATAGGTCTTCCTGAGCAAACCAGGAAGTATTCATTCTACCCAAGGGGTTGGCTTCATTGGATATTTCAAGAGGCATCACCAGTGGGAGGCTGAGACAAGAGGATTGCAGACTTGAGGCCAGCCTCAGCAATTTGGTGAGACCCTGCTTCAGAATAAAAAAGGGCTGGGGGGTATAGCTCAAAGGTAGAATGCCCCTGGGTTCAATTCCCAGGACCATAAAAACAAAACAACAAAGACGAAGAACTCTGTGAGCTCTTCCTTGATGGCTTCCAGAGCTTGAGGTCCTCTTCTCTGAGCTCCTCAGCCCACGTCCCTCTGCAGACGGGCCTCCGCCTGTGTCAGCCTTCCCCTCCCCGCAGTCCCTCTGGCCTCTGTCTAAAGCACCTGTGTTCCAGCTGCTGGGCGACAGTAGAGACTATTGTCAATGATGCTCCTTAAGGGACTAAATCTGAGGTGACCCTGTGACACCATGATGCCCTCTACCCTCGGATACTTCTTGAGGTTGCCCGCTGGTTCGGCCGGCCTTCTCATTTCACAGGGTGGAGTTCAAAACCTGGCGGGGCCCAAACCCCAAGCCACCCCCAGGTTCTTAGCAGAGGCCTCAACTTCCCCAAGAAGAGCAACATAAAAACAAAGCCAACGAGGCCGGTGATGAGACCCTCCCAAGCCTTCTAAACGCTCCTCCTCTCCCAGTCCAGCACCACGCCCATCCTGTGCTCCCCGACCTTCTGTTCAGGGAAACTGGCCTCCTTCCAGGTCCTCTGCCCTCCCAGGGGGACTGACCTGTGCCTACGTGGGACCCCCGCCACAATTTAGTGACCCATTGCCGGGTCCCTAAACACTCAAGAACCTTGCTCTAGAATGTGAGGCTTGGGACCAAGACCGTCGGTCCATTCCATCTGCCACGACTGCAGCTACTAAAATGTGACCTGCCGGGGCTAATGGCGGCCCTTGTCCTGGCATCAGACCGGGCCTTCAGGGGCAGGGAGGAGGAGGAGGAGGAGGAGGAGGAGGAGGAGGAGGAGGAGGAGGAGGAGGCGGCGGCAGATTTGGAGAGAATCTGAGAATAACTGAGAGAGAGGAGTCCTGGTTCTGGGTGGCCCGGAGGCCCCTGCCATGCTCTGATCTCGGATTTTTCCAACTAAGATTCTAACTGGCTTCTGCCACGTAGACCTCTGGTGCCTGCTTCTGCCCTGGCGGCCCCCTCGCGCCCCCGGATCACCGCGCCTCCTCAGCGGTGACACTTGTCGGCTCTCCAGCCATCTCGATACACATACGCTCATCCCGGTGTCCAAAGATGAGCCCAGCAGAGGCTTCTTTCCTCTCTGCCCCTCCTGCGTTTGTGCCTCTTCTGTTCTGCTCACTACCTCTGTTTTCTCGCCTCCTACTTACGTCCCAATCTACAGCTGCCCGCTCCTCCGTTTCACCCTCCTTTCTCTGACGCTGCCGTCTGGATGTGCCGCGCATTGCTCAAAAGGCACGAGCCTTCCTAAAGTCCCTGCTGTCGCCCACTGCAGCGCTCGGCCCGGGCATCACCTCCCTTCCAGGAAACACCCCGCTCCTCGATGGTGAGCCTCCTTGTTCTTGCCCCAGGACAGGGAAACTTGACCTGCAGGAGCTACATCTGCGGCGCGCAGGACGACAAGCGCTGGACCATACCCACTTGGTCTCCCCGGTAAGACGGCAGCTGTGCCGAAGCCAGGGCCTCTGTGCCCCGCTGGGTGGGGGCTGACGAATCGTAAGTCACCAGAGCTGGGGCAGGAATGGATGACTCATTTCAATATTTTGATAATGGCGCTCAGAGGCTTACCTCGGTGTCTCTCAAACTTGGATGGTAGTGGGAGGGGAAGAGATACACTGAGAGTCAGAAATACTTAGGTTCTGTATTTTCACTTGGATATTAATCATTATTTGTGCATCTTAATTTACTGTTGGAATTGGCACCCAAATAATCACTAGCTTTTTGTGCAGCATTTCCGAAGTGGGGGGTTGTCTCGGAGAGCCCGAGAATCTTTTCCAGGAACTCTCTTTGCTCTTCACATTGGGAGATACTGAGTCAGGAATGAGGTTGTAGAGATGGGAGTGTTGTCTGTACGCCCGGCCACACCGAGAGGAGAGACACGGAAGTGTAAGACCCAAATCCTCCCTCAGAAGCCACCGGCTCTACCCTGGCTTGCTGGCACACACCCGTAACCTCAGCACTTGGGAGGCAGAGACAGGAGGATCATAGGTTTGAGGCCAGCTGTAGCAACTTAGCAAGACCCTCAGCAACTTAGTGAGACCTTGTTTCAAAATAAGATAGGGCTGGGGGTGTAGCTCAGAGGCAGAATGCCCCTGGGTTCCATCCCCAAGCCCGCAAACAACAAAAACTCATAGGTTCATTAGGAGACCAACACACAAACAGTTAAATATTAAGAGCAGTAAGTAAGTAACGAGGTGAGATGCGTCCCCACGTGGTATATAATTAAAGCCCAGGGGCCACACTCTCTGTGGGAGATCGGAGGGCTTTCTCTGCAGGAATGACCAATGAAGGCTTCCGTGGTTGGGGAAGGGTCTTGGTGGTGATGTTTATCTTCCTTTCTTTCATATTGTTTCATATTGGGGATTGAACATTCTATCTCTGAGCTACACTCTAGCTTCCTTCCTTCCTTCCTTCCTTCCTTCCTTCCTTCCTTCCTTCCTTTCTTTATTGAAATGGGTTGCTGAGAGTCTCGCTAAATTGCTGAGGCTGGTCTTGAACCTGCTATCCTCCTGTCTCTTCCTCCCAAGTACTAAGATTACAGGTGTGCAACATCACACCCAGCTTGAGGGCCTCATTCCGGAAGGTTCCAGATGTATTTGCCTCTGCTGTTTCCTTTTGATCAAGAAGTGCCATCCCTCAGCCGCTGGTTGATGGCTGGGTGGCGGCTCATCTTTCGTAGCCACAGGGAAAGCTCCTCCAGACGCTGGAGAGCAGTTTTGCCTTTGATTAGATTGGCATGGGTTGTGCCATTTCTACGTCTGCAGGGCTGTGCTGGGTGCCCAGCACTGACCACACCAGGTGGCCGTGGTTTTTATTCACATTTCCAGATTAGGAGACTGAGGCCGAAGGGGGAGGGGCTGGGAAAACGCGGCATCCTCCCTTGTCCTGTCACCAAGATTTCTTGCAGGGCCCGGTGGTTCACTCCTGGAGTCCCAGTGCTTGGGAGGCTGAGACAGGCTCCCAAGTCGCTAGTCTCAGCAACTCAGTGAGATCCTATTTCAAAATAAAAAATAAAAAGGGCTGGAGGTGTTGCCCAGAGGTAAAGCTACCCTGCCTTCAATCCTCAGAACAACAACAACAAAAAAAAGTCCTGTTGCCCCCGCTGTTCACACTGGCACTGCTGTGTACTGTTGCATGTACAGTCTTCAAATTTCTTCGTTTCTGAGTTGCTGGAGACAAGCTGGGCTGTGGTTCCCTCCCACAGCACTCTTCCAATTCAAGAGAAAGAAGACTTGGCAAGGCATAAGCAGACCTTTCAAACTAAAAGCCAAAGTAATCCCCAAATCATTAAAGTGTCCTGGAATGACTACACCAAAGGAAGCCACTGTGTGCCCCTCCCCCCCCCCTCCCTTCTTCCTTCCCTCTGTTGGGACTCAGAAAGCAATACCCTAAAATACACACCTTGGACTTCAAACTGAGAGCTCCTGGGGAGCAGAAAGTGCAGGGACGGCTTTTCACTTGAACTCCATCTTCTACCTACTACAGGATCCGCCAAAAGGGAACACAGGCGACTTCCTGTCATTTCATCAGTCAAAGAAGATGAAACCCATATCTCAAGAAAGGAGACAGAGTTGAACTCCTGCTCCAAGTCCAGGCAAACTGCCCCAGGCTGTCTTTGCCCGTCCTCTGGACTCACTCACCACCCCACAAGCACTTGCTCTTGCTCTAAAGTTGCCTGCATCTCCCACTTCCTCTCTCCTACTTAAGCTCCAACCACCTGGCATTCCCTTGAGTTTCAGTCTTTGGGTGACTAGTGTGTTTGCCCATTCTCGTTCCTATTCGCCTGTTGTCACTTGGTTTTATAGACTCAAATGATCAAACCTTCAGGGGTGGAGGAAAAGAACTCCTCTCACCCCTTCCTGCTTAAGTGTTTATAAAATGCTTATGGTGTCCCCTTCCCGTGAGGTTTTTTTTTTTTTTTTTTTTTTTTTTTTTTGCGGTCCTGGGGATTGAACTCAGGGGCATTCTACCTCTGAGTTTTACCCCCAGCCCTATTTTTTATTCTTTATTTTGAAACAGGGTCTCACTAAGTTGCGGAGTACCTCACCAGGTTGCTGAGGCTGGCCGCGAACCCGGATCCTCCACCATGAGGGGTTTTGAAGATGAAAACAATACAGTCTTCGAGCATACGTGCTCACACTGTTCAGGAGACAGACACGAAGTCAGGTGATTTCCACACACTTGAATGTCAGAGAGAAACACAGTGAAGATTTAACCTGCCTGAAAAGCTCGGCATGAAGAAGGCAGAAGCGAGAGGGGATACAGGGCTGGGGTTAATGAGATGGGGTCCGGGAGGGAGGTGCTGCAGAGTAGCCTGAGGCCAAGATGCAGGAGTTTGGGGCGGTTCTTGTCTACAGCTATTTTTGAGGACTGGGGTTATAACTCAGTGGTAGAGCACTTGCCTAGCATGCATGAGGCCCAGTACTGCAAAAGAGAGAGGTTTGGGGTTGGTGCAGCGGGGTGTGGCCGTGGCTATGGGCCGGGGTCCTACTGGTATCCAGGGGGGAGAGCCAGAGATGCTGCTAAGTATCCTGCAATGCACAGGATGCTTCCCCACATCTAAGTGTGACCCAGCCCAGAACGGCCAAGGTTGAAGACCCCTGCCCCGGAACCAGGCGCCATGGCGGCTCGAGGCGGGCAGCAAGATGATCAGAGAATGTTTTCAGGTTCTTCGGGCTGTGGTTTGGAGTCCCCTGTGTTAACGTCTGGCCATCTGCCTTCGGCACCACTGGGAAGCAGTGGAACCTTAGGGGGTGGGGTGTAGCGGAAGGAAGTTAAGTTATTGGGGCATGTCCTTGAAGGGAGTACTGGGACCCCGGTCCCCTCCTGTCTCTCTCTGTGCCTCCTGATACCATGAGGTGAGCAGGTTTCTCTGTGATGTGTCCCACCGTGACCCAAAGCCGTGTGTCCATGACCATGGACTGAAACCCCTGGAACCATGAGCCAAGAAAACCTTTCCTCCTTATAAGTTGTGTCTACCTCAGTTGCTGTGTCATAGTGCTGTAAAGCAGACTAACACACTTGTCATACTGGAGAAGTCGGGGAGCAGATGCTCCTTTCACGTGGAATGCAGCGATGGGGTCACTGTTGGAGTCGGGAGCTGAAGGGCCAGGAAAGTAAGAATTGCACTGAGCAGGTGTGGTGGAGTGAAGTGCTGACCAGGCTTCGGAAGTCCTGGTTTCCCCTCCACTCCTCCAGCCCCTGCGGTTGACCCCAGGAAGGTCAACATCTCCGAACCACCCTTTCCCCTCATCTGTGAAACTGGGCAGAACACGTTCTGAGCTTGCCTTATTCTGTGCTGTGATACCGAACACACAAGCATTCATGGCAGAACAGGGAGGTGGGCGTGCTAGTGCATGCCTGGAATCCAGGTACTTGGGAGGCTGAGACAGCAGGATTGCAGGTTCACAGCCAGCCTCAGCAGTGTAGCGAGACCCTCAGCAACTTAGGGAGACCCTGTTTCAAAAATTTAAAAAATAGAAAGTGTAGCTCAGGTAGAACAACCGGGAGTGTAGCTCAGAGGTAGAACAACCCTAGGTTCAATCCTTAGTACAAAAAAAATTGGTGATATGAAACATAGGTGCCAGCCAGGCATGGTGGCACACATTTGTAATCCCAGTACTTGGGAGGCTGAGACTGGAGGATCCGGGTTCACGGCCAGCCTCAGCTACTTAGTGAGATCCTGTTTCAAAATAAAGAATAAAAAATAGGACTGAGGGTGAAGCTCAGAGGTAGAATGCCCCTGGATTCAATCCCTAGTACTGCAAAAAAAAAAAAAAAAGAAAGAAATGTAGATGCCAGATATTATTGTACTATAAAGAGCACCTTTTTGGCAACTATACAACTATTATATGCTAATTATAAGGTAGGAAATACAGTTAAGCCAAAGGAAAAAAGAAAAGAAATAAAACTCACCCATCATTTCACCATCCATAAATACCACTGAATATTTAATTGTTAGCTTTTAATGTGTGTGTGTGTATGATTTTTCATTAAAAAGTGGAATTATGCAGTCAGATAGTGGCACACACTTAGAGTCCGAGGTTCTCAGAAGGCTGAGAATGAGGATCACTTGAGCCCAGGAGTTTAAGACCAGCCTGGGCGACATAGATTTAAGAAAGTCAAATCAAAACAAAACAAAATGGGATCCTGGAGTAATAAATGCTTCTCATTTGAGCAAAAGTCGCTAGTACCTCTGTCAAGATACTCTGCTCCTGCTCAGAATTTGAGGAAGCTGGACAGGTGGCCTGCCTGGAGAGGCAGCTGGTGCCCCTAAAAAGCGTCTCTGCACTCCCAGCTGGGGCCGCCTCGCCAAGCTCCGCCCACTGGGAATGGTGACTGTCATTTACTTGGCTGCAAATAACCCAAAGACTTAGAGACGATGCAACATAACGGCCTCCACCAGGAAGGGTTTATGCGGCCCCACCCACGTCTTTTGGCCAACTCTCCCTGGTAGCCCATGGCTCAGCCCTGAAAGATGGCGGCTCCGGTCTGTGTGCTGGGCTCCCGTAAGGGAATGTGAAACTTGTGGCTCATCTGTCCCAGAGACAAACCCACAATGTGGTGACAGCGACAGTGCAGTGCTATTTCGAGCAGCAGAAACCACCTAAATGTCCAAACAAAAGGGGGACTACTGTCAACGGGACCCCGGGATCCTGGAGTACCCCCTCTCATTTTAAAGGATAATTGTTAAAACCATACAACCACATGGAAAAGTCTTACGGCGTGGTGTTAAGGGAGAACACTGTAGAGAGAATAAAACTACTACTGCCTTTAACGAACATTTGCCTGTGAGAAAGAGTAAACAGTCTCACGCCCTAAGTGAGATCCTAAGGGGCTTTTTTCTTCTGTTTTCCAAATGTTTGGCAAAGTCATAGTGATAACTTCCACAGTGACTCTGCCGTGTGTGTGTGTGTGTGTGTGTGTGTGTGTGTGTGTGTGTGTGTGTGTGTGTGTATGCTCTGGAAGGTCTTGTGGCGCCCTGGGAAAGGGGAAGGGAACAGCTGGGCTTGGCAAAGCTGGCCACCGGGTTCAGGAGGTGATCAGGAGAGGCACAGCAAGGGCTACTCTTTCACTAACTTTTCTATCACTCTGACCAGAATACTTGACGACATCAACTCAGAGGAGGAAAGGCTTGTTTGGCTCGTGGGTTCAGGGGCCAAGTCCACAGCTGGCTGGCTCCAAGGCAGAAACCTCCTGGTAGCGGAGACCAGGGACAAAGACTGCCCCCAAGGCCACACCCTGCCTGCCTACACTGCCACCCAGTGAAGCCCATTCAAATGACTAATCCAGCAGCAGAGATTACAGCCCCGATTCAATGATTTCACCTCTGAACATCGCCGCATTGCCAACACATAAGCTTTTCTGGGGGAACATTTAGACTCAAAACGTAACAGGAACCAAGTCCCCAAGGAGCCTACTCATGCCATCCTTGGCTGACATTTCCAAGACTGGCGTTCTCTCTGATCAGATAGCTCTGAGGCCAACACAGAACTCAACCCCCACTGGGGCTCCGTGAACCCACTCCAACTTCTCACACACCCCTGGGGCACGCCAGGCCGCCATGATTCCCCAGGTCCTCTGCTCTGGAGGACCCTCTGACCTCACCGAGTGGCCGCATACCAGGTGGGAGGAAGGGGAGCCTTCTGAGGGCCTCAGTCTGCATGCGACTGCCTGGCTGAACCGCTGGGCTCCAGAATTTTCTGTGCGCTTGGCCACACTTGCTCCTGGGGGGGGCTTCTCCACAGGGCGCCCTAGGCTGTGCACTGGGTGGACTGGGTGCAGCCTCCCCCGCCTCATTTTAACTTGCGTGCTCCAGAGAGAGAAGGGCAGGGTGGGGCGGGGTCCTGGCCCCATCACAGTCTTGTCACGGTCCTCGCCGCCTCTCTCTCCTTTCCCTCCTCCCTCCTCCCTCCTCTCCAGCTGGGCCTCCCGAGCCTCCTCCGAGGTCCTGAGCCTCTGCTCTCGGCCTCTGACTGTCGCCGGAGCCTCTCGTGCTCCAAGTTTGCCCTCTCAGTCCCTCTCTCTTCCTCTTGGTGTCTCACCTTATTTCTGTCAGCCAGTCTCTGTCCCTCTGTCCCCTCTCCCACGGGGCTCTTTGGGCCCACCCCAGCTGCTCTTGGGAACCCAAGGCCGACCTCAGCTCTGCGGAGGAGTGAGGGTCTGCCCTGCCCGGGCCCCTCCGCAGCCTCCGGCCCCACCCCGCTCGGCAGCAAGCCAGGGCGGCTGGGGGCGCTGCCAGGCTCCCAGCAGGTCACGGGAAGGGCGCCAGAGGGAGGCCGCCCGAGTGACACACGGGCACAGGCTGGCCAGGGCTCCACACCGCAATCCCCCCCCAAAGCAAGCCTCCCAGGAGACGGAGGGAGGAGAGAGAATGCGTCCAGTAAGGCAGGAGAGGACGAAGGAGGAGACCTCGATTTAGGACAAGGACTGGGCAGAGGAAGAAAGGAAAATGATTTTGCATTTGTGCAAAGAGATTCCCTCCTGGCCAGAGGTGACACGGGGTGTGTGGGGAAGGGGGGACTGGAGACTGAACCCAGGGTCGTCTACCCCTAAGCTACACCCGCAGCCCAATTTTATCTTATATTTTGAAACAGGGTTAAGGTACTGAGGTTGGCCTCAAGCCTGTGATCCTCCTGTCGTAGCCTCCCACATACTGGGATCACAGCTACGCGCCACCACGCCCAGCCTGGCCCGGGGTTTGTGCCAAGCAGCTGTCTCACTGGGTGTTTGACAGAAATGAGGTCACAGGGAGAAGGGAGGAGAGGGAGCTGTCCCCACTTCGGCTGCCTGCGTTTAGTCCCGCACTGGTCCTACATGGCTTCTCCGTGTGGGCGGAGGTGCACAGAGACACCCAGGGCTGGACACGAGGGCCCCTGAGGCTGCGCCCTGGCTAGCAGGCGCTCCAGGACTCCAGGGCCTGGATCTTGGAGCTGATGCAGATGAGTTATTCTTGCCAGAAGGAGCCAGGACTGCAGGACCATGCTCCTTCGGAGACGCTTGGCTCCGCAGCCGTGTGCAAATCCCCTGCTGCTTGGAGAGGGGACGAGCTGAGCCAGGCTGCGCTCAGGGGTCTGTTTTGGAGCCAGGCGAGAGGTGTCACCGGCTCTCCCACAGTTCTCTTCACCGTTGACCCCGACTGAAACTTCCAGAAGACAGAAGGAAGGCACCAAACACTCCCTGGTGCTGAGGCCTCGTCCTTCCTGGGTGGAGCTGGCCGCCTGTCAAACTGTCCCTGAGGAGATTCCAGAACTTTCCCGGGCTGGGGAGAGGGGGCACCTCTGAGGAGGGCTCCCCTCCATGGCTCCACGCCTGTCGGGCTGCGGGGTCCCCTCATGGGAATTCAGCCCAGGCCCCGCTGACTGTCACGTTTACCTCAGACTCCCAGCTCCTCGGGGACGGACAGCCTGAGCCTGAGACGGGGCGGCCGGGCCAGGGAGAGGCCCCGGCACCTGTCCCGAAGACAGGGCTGCGTGCCGAGCCCTGCTCTCCCACGCCCCACCAAGCCTTCCTGGAATCCAGACGCAAGGGAACAAAGGCAACCACCTTGAAGTTGTAGGCTGGGGTGTGCGGATGCAGCCAGGTCCAGCCTCTGCCTCGTGGGCCCCCCCCCCGGGCCTGTCCTGCTGTGCAGTGCTGCACCCCACCTGCCCTCTCCTGGGGGCGCCTGGCCTCAGCTGCAGGAAGCGTGGGGAGCAACGGCGGGAGGCCCCTGTGCGCGGTCCTGAGTGGGACCATCGGACACTGCTGCCGTGCTAGAGGTGTGTGGGCATATTTAAAGTCCACCACGTTGGGAGGCTGAGACCGGAGGATCCAGGTTCGTGACCAGCCTCAGCTACTTAGTGAGACCCTGTTTCAAAATAAAGAATAAAAAAAATAGGATTGGGGGTGTAGCTCGGAGATAAAATGCCCTTGGGATCAATCCCCAGTACCACAAAATAAATAAATAAATAAATAAATAAATAAATAAATAAATAAATAAATAAATAATAAATAAAGCCAGCCCAGGACAGACCTCCGATGTGGGATCAAGGTGTTGCCATCTTGTAGATGAGAACCTGGAGGTGCAGAGCTAAAGTGGTTTCCTCAACGCCCCGCTCACAACAAGGAGGCAGGAGCAGGATTCAAACCCACTACCTGGCTCCGGAGATCCTGCCCTTTAGCAGAACATGCTGTGTCTTTCTCTTCATTCATTCATTCATTCATTCATTCATTCATTTGTACTAGGGGTTGAACCAGAGGACATTCTACCTCCAAGCTACACCCCCCAGCCCAGTTTTATCTTTTAGTTTGAAACAGGGTCTTGCCAAGTAGCTGGGGCTGGCCTCTAACTTGCGATCCTCCTGTCTCAGCCTCCCAAGTACTGGGATGACAGGTGTGCACCACCACGCCTGGCTCTCACTGCGTTTTGAAACCAACTCTTGGCCCCGAGGGGTTTGGCAGGCCCCCTGCCTGCTCCCATTGGCTCTCGCCCCCCAGAAGGTCCTCCCAGATCTTCCCGCCAGCCTGGGATGCCCTCCCTGCCCGGTCAGGGCTTAATGAGCCGCCAGAGCCATTTCCTACTGTGTTCCCCTGGCTGGGGAAACGGAAGAGTTACACAAAGCTCGAGCCAGTGCAAAGCCCCACAGGAAAGAGGCCAGGGCCTTCTCTGGGCAGGTGAGGCCAGCGCCCCCCACTGGCCAGTCTCGGGACTGCGTGCCATGCAGGAATCACCCCCACCTGCCGCCCTGCTCCAGGCGCCTGCAGACTCATTAAGCCCTGGCCCGGCAGGGTGGAGTCGGCTGGGATCTGGCAAGCTGAAGGGCAGAGGCCACGGAACCCATTCTGCCACCTGGTCTGTCTCCCCAAGCCCCTGCCTGACGCTTGAGCCTGGCCATTGTCACCCACCTGCTGACAGTGCAGAAAGCCTCTCCTGGGCCCCTCCACTGGGCAAGTCCACCGCAACCAGGTTCCGCTGTCCTGTCTCCATCTTCTTCAGCCTCCCCTCCCTGCAGCCTCCACCTCGGACTCCTCTGACCCAGGACTCCTCGCATCTGCCTATAGTGCACTCAAGACACTAGAAAATCATGGCGTTGCAGTCAAATTAATCCAAGTTTAATCCTCTCAGCCTAAGTTTCAGGTTCCTTGTCTCCAGGGAGGAGGAAGAGAGCTGTTCTTGAAGGTTTTGACTGAGAACCTCAAAGTAGCAAACAGAAGTTGCTCAATACGCTGCAGCTCTGGGGGCTGACGCCTTCCTTGCTGTTCCTTTCGTGTTGGTGAGAATCAGTTAACCAGGCGGTTAGGTCCCGAGCCTGGTCACAGATCTACGCCCAGGTCACCTGTGAGTGACAGCGCCCACCGCACGGTCATGCAGGGTAAAGTGCAGCCTTTAGCAGGGCACGGTGCAACCCCATTTTCGTTAGAAAAAAATAGTCATATATATAAGCAAATACACCTTGAAAACATTCAGGAAGATAAATACCAAAATATTAAGAGTCTTGGAGTTATGGGTAATCTTTTTGTTGTATATTTATCTACTTCTTTAAAAGATGAGCATGCATTGAGTAATAATAAGAAAAGATTAAACCACATGTTGCAGAAATCTGCATGCAATATGGTCCTTAAATCTGAAGCACCATCTGGGATTTGCGTGGCAAGGAATCATGGTTTACAGCTGCAGATGCCTGCGGCCTCCGTGTGGGAGGGTGAGGGGGGCAGAGCTCGCCCCCACTCAGGAAAACCCCCGTGTAGAGAGAAGGCAAACTCCACTGTCAAAGTGGAAGCCTCCCGAAGCTACTACATCTTAGAGGGGGTATGTGAAATCGATGGCATTATTGCTTCATACGGATTACCCTTTAGATGTGTGATATTGGAGATTTTTATTTTTAGAAATTAAATGACATTTTTAAATTCATTTGGTAAGCTTCAGGCTTAGAAAAAGAACATACAGGACAACTTTTGAAAAACAAAGTCATTTCTGCAATTCATATTCTCACTTCCTGATGTTTGTCATGTAAGTTTACCTGACTTGGTTTACTTGAAGCAAAGAATGACCCCACTTACTACTGAAAACTGATTCTAGCAGGACAAATGCCACCATATTTATTTCAGGGTAAAATGCCATGGTCTCCTTCTTTAGCATCTATGCGCTGGAATGAGCCACAGTAAGGGAGGTGATGACATTTCTGTGTCTTTGAAAAGCACTTGAAGCAATTTCTGGGTAATTTCTCATCAGGCCTGTTCAGAGTCAAGGCAGTAGACTAAATTAACTCTTGACAGCTTTTTCAGTTCTGAAAGTCTATCAAATTCATTGTAGCAAGACATTCTTTTTCTTTCTTTCTTTCTTTCTTTTTTTTTTTTTTTTTTTTTTTTTTTTTTTTTTTTTTTTTTTTTTTTTTTTTTTTTTTTTTTTTTTTTTTTTTGGTACTGGTGATTGAACCCAGGGGCTTTCTACCTCTGAGCTCCAGGCCCCTTTTTATTTTTTATTTTGGAACAAGGTATCAGTTGCTGAGTCTCCTAAGTTGCTGAGCCTAACTTCAAACCTGGGATCCTCCTGTCTCAATCTCCCAAATGCTGGGATACAGGCGTGTGCCACCAAACCCAGCGGAAAGCATTCTGTTTTTAAAATTATATTGCCTCATCCCTCTATGAAGAAGGGATTGGAGAAAAACTTGGCCCAAATCATTTTAACATAAAAATCTGCCAAGCCGGGGTGCCAAAGATTCAAAATAAGAATTATAAATCATAACAAAGTCATGCCTTTAAGAGGAATATTATCCTCACACTAGGACCATCTAAAATCTACTTACAAACAAAAAATTTATACTCAGAGTACTTCATTTTAAGAGTTGGTTAATTAAACTGCTCGATTACATCATTAATAACCTGATTTAGTCTTTCTACTGTGCCTCCCTTCATAGTCACAGGACGGCTGCAACTATTTCAAATCATCAGATCTTGAAGCTGAAACATCCTAAATCAATCACTGATGAGAACAGATTAATTTCCAAGTGAATAATGAATCCCTGCCTGGGGCTGAGCTCTTTCAGAACAACGGTCTTGATACTTTAATAAAATCAGGGTTCAGTAAGAAGGAAGGGGGGAAGAATGGATGATACAGGTCCTACTACAAAGAGTTATCACAAAGACAAATATGAGATTTGTAATTGACAACACGAGATGTGAAAAGATGCCAGAATAATTCATTCATGGTTCTAGTAGAGAAATCATTCACACCTGAAAAGTTATACCCAGCCAAACTAACAATCAAGAGGGGAGAGAAATAAAGTCAGATTCAGGTAAGAAGAAATAAGAGCATTTATTTTCCATAAACTTTTTGGAGAATTAAAAAAAAAAGTATTTGAAGATGTATCCTATCAGAGCCAAATAAGAATCTAAAGGAATACATGGGATCCAGCAAAAATGAAACCAACCCAGGAAGGCAATGGAAATAAATCTTAGCTGGAAACTCAGTTGGCAGCAGGTCTGAAAGCAATAGGTCAAAATTAGAATAACTATCCAAGAACTCCAGCATGTATGTATTCAAAATGCAAGTGGGTTCTATTATGCAATTCTATAATTAGAAACTTAGGCATTTTTGATCAGATGAAAATATATGTTTCTTCTGTCAACAACCACAACAAAAATAAAACACAAATTTCAGGGAAAATAAATCACTGTACAACATCATGGTACAAATATGAAGCAGAATCAAAAGTGACATGACATTGAACAATTGATTGTAATTGTAAAAGGAATTCATTAGGTCACGAGATTAACAAAGTTCTTCTTCCAGTGTATGGTAGGATTGAATTACATTTCCTTTATTATGGGTCTATTCATACCTTTCTTGGTTTCATCAGTTGATGATAGTTATATCATTGTAATTTTGCAAATACTGTTTTTTATGTACTGCCTTATAATCCACATAGTCACAAAGTGAGGGAGATTAATCACAGTCACTGAAAAATGTCAAGATTACAAGTTGTGAAGATGTAAAAGTAATACCACAACTGGTAAGAGTTGAGAAGGTTAAAGAAAAAGTAGAAAATGAAAGTATGCAAATTTCGTATTTATTTATGGAAATAAGTTAATAAATATATTCTGAACTTTATAAATAAAAATGTAGCAGTGACCAGCTGGGGGGGGGGGGTGATTCCACATTCCTATAATCCCAGTACTTGGGAGACTGTGACAAGAGTGTCACAGATTCAAGGACAGCCATGCAATGTAGAGAGACTCTCAGCAACCTAGCAAGACCCTGTTATAAACAAAACAAAATAAAAAGAAAAAGGGCTGGGAGTCAATCCTCAATACCACAAAAAAAGAAAAAAAAATAGCAGTTACCAAACTAGTAGCAGTGATAACTTAAATGCCTAAACCAAGGTCTTTTTTTTTTTTTTTGCGGTACTGGGGATTGAACTCAGGGGCATTCTACCTTTGAGCTATACCCTCAGCCCTATTTTTTATTCTTTATTTTGAAACAGGGTCTCAGTAAGTTGTGGAGTGCCTCACTAGATAGCTGAAGCTGGGCGCGAACCTGGATCCTCCAGTCTCAGCCTCCCAAATGCTGGGATTACAAGCATGTGCCACCACACCGAGCTTCCAAGGTCTTTAAATATCATTTTCTAATAAGAGTAACCAGAACTCCTTGGAGAAATGGTTAATTCAGGTCTGAGGTAGGAGATGTGTCAATGAGCCTGAAGTATCTATTCATATCAGAAAATGAGGAAATTACCAAAGATTGTTGGTGTCGGTCATGACAACTCTGAAATGAACTTGATAAAGCTTCCATTAACCAAAGACTGGACAATTTGAACATCAATAGAATTGAAATGCAATGGTTTAAAACACATTAAATATGAGTTCATCATGATACTAGAAGTAAAAGGAACTCAGTGGTAAGCATTAGAGGACATTAGGGAATCAGCTCATCATTTAAAAACTTGTAATTAATAAGTTTTAAAGTAGTTAAAAGAGTCAAACAACTATTTCCACTTTTCCTGTATCTTTGGGTAACAAAACAATCAAGAGGGAGATTTCTTTTTAGAAAAGCATTTTGACTATCCACGGAATAAGGCGTGGCCGAACATAACCACCTGCAATGAATGAAAAGGTCCAGACAGCGCTCATCAAAGGCGGCAGGGATCATTCAAAGAGACAACCAGACATGATGCATGTCCTAGTGGGAGCTAACCGAGGTATTTTTGCCAGAAAATCAAATCTCGGTCTGAGCAAGTCTCTAGATCTAATTACCAATTTACAGGAAATTCAGAGACAGAAGAACAGGTTAAATGGCACCACTGGGATGCCATCATCAGAATCCAGACAGCAGAAACCTTCAGCCAACTGCAGTGCCAGGGGAAGGAAGAGAAGGGCAAGGAACCGGAAGATTAACAGAGACTACGGAGCCATGCCAGTCAGCTGTAGTATAAGAACTTCATTGGGTCCTGATTTGAACAAACTGAAAAAATGAGGCAGCAAAATTTCAACAATAGCTGGCCATGGAGGAGCTGTTATACTTTTTTAGGTGTGATAATGACACTAAGGTTATAGTATTTTAGGGCCTTTATTTTTTAAAAAATACATACTGAAATATACAGAACAAAATTACAATATCTAAGAATAATTTTAAAATAATCAATGGAGGGGAGTGAGTAGTTCTATAGATGAAACGGGGTTGACTATGGATTTGTGCTAGAAGCTGGGTGCTTGGTATATAAGGGTTTATTATTATACTCTGCTCTCTACTTTCATATAAGCTTGAACTTTTCCATATTAAAAAATATTTTAGGAGAGCCGGGCGTGGTGGCGCACGCTTGTAATCCCAGCATTCGGGAGGCTGAGACCAGAGGATCCGGGTTCGCGGCCAGCCTCAGCTACCTAGTGAGGCACTCTGCAACTTAGTGAGACTCGGTTTCAAAATAAAGAATAAAAAATAGGGCTGGGGGTGTGGCTCGGAGGTAGAATGCCCCTGAGTTCAATCCCCAGTACCGCAAAAAAAAAAAAAAAAAAAATTTAGGAGATAAAGGTTCGAGTGTGTTATTCAAAGCTAAATGTTAACCATTAGAAAGCCCCAAAGTGTAATATAAGTATCAAAAATCAGGAAATAGGAACAGAAGTTTGACGGGAGCTCCTGGAAATGCACAAGACCCCTCCCTCTTCATCGAGAGAAGCTTCTAGACACTGTCTGCAGTGGGAGAAGTGAGACGCACGCAAGGGTATGCACGGATGATTTTGAATTTTGGAGCTAACCATTAGAAACACTTTAAGGTATATTTTAAGAGGAAGAGGAGAGGGTAATGGAGGATTTCCCTTCTCATTTTATATTCTGTGATGCTTTTAACTTATGTGCATATTACTTTTTATTGTGTTAAGATACACATAACATAAAACTTAAGTGTACAAGTCAATGGCATTAAATACATTCAGTGTTATGCAACTATATCCACTGTCTATTTACAGAACATTCTCATCCCAAATAGAAACCCATTAAACAACTCCCCTTCTCCGCTTCTCTGCAGAGGAGAAAATCACCTCTATTCTGATTTCTGTCTCTATGAATTTGCATACTCTGGGTACCTCATCTAAATGGAATCCTGCAATATTTGTCTGTGAGAGTGTGTGTGTGTGTGTGTGTGTGTGTGTGTGTGTGTGTGTGAGTGTGTGTGTGTGTGTGTGTGTTTTACTGGGGATTACACCCAGAGTGTTCTACCTCTGATCTACAGCCCCAGCCCTATTTTATTTTTTTATTTTGAAACAGGGTCTCAATAAGTTGCTGAGGGCCTCGCTAAGTTGCGGAGGCTGCCTCAGAACCTGCAATCCTCCTGTCTCAGACTCCCAAGTACTAGAACTACAGGAGTGTGCCACCACGCCCGGCTAATGCTTTTCCTCTAGTATCTGGATTACTTCTCTTAGTATAATCTTTTCCTGGCTCATCCACGTTGTAGCACATGTCAGAACTACATTACTCCTTTTCTCGTAATAAAACATATATAACAAAACATCATTTTAACTGTTTTTAAGTGTACAGGTCAGTGGCATCAAGTATGTTCACAATTATCCTGCAACAATCGCCACCATCCCTCTCCAGACTTCCTCTCCCCACACACAAACTCTGCTCTCATTAAGCAGTGATCCACATTTCCTTCTCCTGCCAGCCCTGGAAACCATCATCCTATTTTCTCTGTGAATTGGACTAGTCTAGGTTCCTCCGATTAATGGAATCATAAAGCACTTGTCCTTTTGTGTCTGGCTTTGTTTACTTAGCATAATGACTCCAAGGTTCATCCATGCAGGAGCATGTGTCCGAATTTTATTCCTTTTAAGGCTGAATTATATTTTCATACTGTATTTTGTTTACCCATTCATCTGCTAGTGGACATTTGGATTGCTTCCACTTTGGGCTATTGTGAATAATGCTTCTGTAAGCCTAGTGTGCAAATATTTCTTCAAGTCCTGCTTTCAATCCTTTGGGGTGTATGTCTAGGGAAGGAATACTGCAGCTTACGGTAATTCTGTATTTAACTTTTTGAGAAGCTGCTTCTGCAAGTAGTCTCACCTTACTCCCCTCACAATATATGAAAGCCCCAGATGTTCAACATCTTTTCATATGCTTATGGGTCAATTGTATATCTTTGGGAAAAATGTCTATTTGAGTTCTTTGTCCATTATTGTCAAGTTATTTGACTTTATGTTGTTGAATTGTTGAAGCTCTTTATATATTCTGGGTACTAATCCCTCACCAGATACATGGTTTTCAAATGTTTTCTTCCATTCTGTTCACTTCCTTTTTGCTCTGTTACCATGTCCCTTGATGTACAGGAGTTTTCAATTTTGATGAAACCCAGTTTACGTTTTCTTTTATTTCCTTTGCTTTTTCTGTCACATCCAAGAAATTATTGCTAAATCTGATGCCATGGAGATTTTCTCTTATGTTTTTGTTTAAAAGCTTTATAGTTTTAGCTCCTATGTTTAGGTTTTTGATCCACTTGAGTTAATTTATATACATAAGGTAAAAGTTAACACATTGCTCTGTGTGTGTGTGTGTGTGTGTGTGTGTGTGGTACTGGGGGTTCAACCCAGGAGCATTCTATTTCTGAGCTACATGCCCAACCATATTTTATTCTTTATTTTGAAAAAATTGTTGAGGGTCTTGCTAAGTTGCTGAGGCTGGTCATGAACCTGTAATCCTCCTGTGTCAGCCTCCCAAGTATTGGAATTACTGTCATACACCACTATGCCTGGCTAACATATTACTTTTAAATTTTAAAAATAAATACTCAAGAAACTTAGATGTAAAATTATTCAATATAACTAATTCAATAAGATGATGGTTATCTTCATTAAATTATCTCTATGAAATTGAAGCAATTTGATACCTCTTTTTTTCCTTAGAGACTCCTATATTTGAAAATCACATTGTTCTACCCTTTTCTCCTTAATTTTTGCAGTAGCCTTTAGTTGAATGATATTGGAAAGTCCAAAAAAAAGTCACTGACTCAAATGTCCACGGTGACTCTTTACCACAGTGCTCTGGAAACCTTCAACCTTTGACAGAAGCAGGTGTTTTCCAGCTTATTTGCAACTAGGAAAGTCTGGCTTCTCATTAGGTCCATGAGAAAGGACAAAAGTAGACTCTGTTATCCTAGTGTGCTATCCACAGTAGGTGATCAATAAAGTCCGTTTAGTGTTCGTCTGGTTGGCTTATTGACTATCACATTCTGGGAACTGTGTTGTCAGCTGGTGACCAGCCAACCTATGTGCACATGGGATTCTAAGATGAGGTTGCATTTGTGGGGCCTCCCTGGCAGAAATCCCAATCAGGGAAAGAAAGACTGTTATGGTGTCACTACGGAATGTCCCTCAGAAAACTTCATCGGCCTAGTGATACACGCTTGTAATCCCAGTACTTGGGAGGCTGAGACAGGAGGATCACAGGTTCGCAGCCAGCCTCAGCTACTTAGTGAGGCCCTCCACAACTTAGTGAGACCCTGTTTCAAAATAAAGAAGAAAAAATAGGGCTGGGGATGTAGCTTGGAGGTAGAATGTCCCTGGGTTCAATCCCCAGTACCGCAAAAAAAAAAAAAGAAAAGAAA
>PVLC010009275.1:7928-29495 GCA_004027655.1 Graphiurus murinus | reverse complement strand
CCTGCTTCTGGCCACTCACTTGAATGGACTTGCTGGACGACGGCTGTGGGCAGGTGGCGTATGGCTGGAGTCAGTACGTCCCTGGGGAGGGGTGGCCTTGGGGACTGTGAATGTCCCGCCCCTCTCTCCCAGCTCTCAGGAGCTGAACCGCTTCCTCCCACAGGCCCCACCACCAGCGCATTTCTGCCCTGGAACTGACCCACCACAGACTGAACTGGAACTGGGAGCCAAACAAACCTTTCCTCCTCTGAGCTGCTGTAACTTGGCCACAGCCACAGAGAAGCTGACGAATGCAGGGATTCTGCAAGTTCATCCACACTTGCTATTCCCTCCTCCCCTTCCGAGTCTGTGCCTGGACACTTGGAAAGGCTTTGCACTCAGGGTCCTGGGACGGCACCAGGACCCTCCTATGAGCAATGCACACACAAGCCCTCTTCTATGGCATTTGTGAATCTACAGACCTGGCCTGGGAAATGCAGTACAGCTGCCTTTCAGTGAGCACTCTATCAGTTCTGGCGCTCTGTCACCTACGTCTAATTATAACCTGGGAAGATGGGCGTTCTTAGCCCCATTTTATAGATGAGGATACTGAGGGTTAGTCATCATATTTGGAGCTATACAGCTAGAATCCAAACAAAGTCCGGCTGGCCCCAAAACCCCTCTCTGAACCATCATGGCGCAGTCATGCACTGCATAGTGACCTTTTTTGTCAACAGTGGACCACGTACATGACAGCGGTCCCTATGATATCCAACTGGAGCTGAAAAATTCCTGTCACCTCTTGACACTGTAACGTCTTAATGTCTTAGTACAACATGTCATGTATTTGTGGCAAAGCTAGCATAAACAAAGCTATTACACTGCCACTCATAAAAATACAGCAGGTACAGTAATGTACACACGAATACTTGATAGTGTGGATAAATGGCTGCGTTACTGGTTTATGTATTTATTATACTATTGCAGGAAAATTGGGTCCCCAAAGTCAGGAGACAGAGACTGGAGGTGGAAGCAGGTTTCTTTATTCTCTAGTGAAGTCTCAGCGAGCAAAGCTCTGGATCTGAGCCCCGAACACGGAGTATGCAAGCTCTTTTATACATTTGATTACCTAATGTTGGGAGGGCAAGGGGAGGCATGGGTCATGCGTTTCCTAGCCTAAGCGTGCTCACAGAAGCAGACCAAGCAATTCATCGTTATACTAATCATTTTTCTTGTCATCTCTGCTTTGCTTATATTTGAGGGAGAGCCCGTGCTGGGTGGTACCTGAGCTGCCCAGGGTGACTGCCTTGTTTACGTCTGAGGGAGACTGTGCTGTCTCATCTTCCAAACTGCTTGCTAACATCCAAGGGTGGGGAACCGTGAAGAAGCTTTAGTCTATTCAGTTTGCTTCTAGCCAAAAATAATTTTAGGGACCAAACCGGGGGTCCTGCCTCAATACTATGTATTTTAGATTTATTTTAGAGTGTACTACTACTTTTTTAAAAAGCTTGCTGTAAACAGAAGGCCAGCAGCAGCTTCACACACCTCAAGTTTCCTGTGACTCCTGGGAGGATCAAGAGCCCACGTCAAGCGGTCAACCTCTGCCGTGTAGATTGCATATTGGATCAAAGTCCTTTGTGTGTGTGTGTGTGTGTGTGTGTGTGTCTGTGTGTGTGTGTGTGTCTGTGTGTGTGTCTGTGTCTGTGTTACTAGGGAATGAACCCAGGGGTGTTCTACCTCTGAGCTACACCCCTGGCCCTGTCATATTTTTTATTTTCAGACAAGATCTCACTAAGTTGCCAAGGGCCTCGCTAAGTTGCTAAGGCTGGCCTCGAAACTTCAATCCTCCTGTCTCAGCCTCCCAATTCCTGGGATTACAGACATGCACCACCATGTCTGGTTGGATCCAAGTCCTTGACTGCAGCTTGCATTTTCCTGCACCCCGACACGTCAGCTGATAGCATAGCTCACTTCCCAAAGCCCACAGGCATCCCTCCTTTGGGCGCACGGCCTCCTGTCAGCAGTACCGAGGCCCCAGGAACAAAGTTAGGTCTTCAGTCTATAAAACCTCTGTTCTTCTGCCTCCCCTCCCGGTCCCACCCCCTCGAGCTGCCATTAGTGGTGGGAGATGGTGACAGAAGAATAGAAATGAGACGGGGAAGATTCAAGAGGCCCTGTTCCCAAGCCTTCCCAGCCGAAGCCCCTCCACAACTAATCAAAAACTCAGAAAATCAAGGACTTCCATTGAGAAAACTGGCCAAGAGGTGGTTCTCGAGAGGAATTCTTTATGGGAGCTTCCATGGGGCAAGGCAAGGCAAGGCAGAGGCCACAGCTTGGGGCTTCGAGAGTGGCCGCTGTTCTCTAGTTGCTTGGTACCTAGCCCTGCGATCCTCCTGTCTCAGCCTCCCATGTACTTGCTTTGGATATTTGAAGGTTGTGTTGCCAGGTGAATTCAGGAGGGTGAACTGTGCCCATCCACCATTGATAATCTCCAACAATCTCTCTCTGAATGAAGAGCTGCACGCCCTGCACCTTATAAAACAGGCCAGTGATTGAGAGTAGAACATTCCAGGTAGCCAGGCGTGGTGGCGCACGCTTGTAATCCCAGCATTGGGGAGGCTGAGACCAGAGGATCCCGGTTCGTGGCCAGCCTCAGCTACCTAGTGAGGCACTCCGCAACTTAGTGAGACTCGGTTTCAAAATAAAGAATAAAAAATAGGGCTGGGGGTATAGCTTGGAGGTAGAATGCCCCTGAGTTCAATCCCCAGTACCGAAAAAAAAAAAAAAAAAAAAAAAGAACATTCCAGGTAGACCCTCTGGGGGTGGGACCCAGGCAAACATTTTTTTTTTTCCAAAAGTCTCCTTGGTAGTGGGCGTGGTGGCGCATGCTTGTAATCCCAGTACCTGGGAGGCTGACACAGGAGGATCTGGGATCACAGCCAACCTCAGCTACTTAGTGAGACTCTCTGCAACTTAGTGAGACCCTGTTTCAAAATAAAGACTAAAAAATAGGTCCGGGGCGGGGGGGTGGGGTGAGGGGCTTGGAGGTAGATGCCCCTGAGTTCAATCCCCAGTATCACAAAAAAAAAAAAAAAAAAGGCTCCTTGGTGACAGTATTGGTAGCCAGAGTTGGGGACCACTGTGTGAGACTCCGGAAAATGAGTCGGTGACAAATGTGATGTCATCTCAAAATGCATTGGAGACAAATGTGGCTCATGTGCGGTAATACAGGATACACAGGCCGAGGTGTTCTCTTCAACCACACTCCCACGTACAGGTCTTCCCGCCTGGGGTGAGGAGGCAGGGGGAGAACGGGAGTCGTAACGCGCTGATGCTCAGGTGTGTGATCCCGAGACACCTGCCTTGATGGCTGCTATGGTTTGCATCTGGAACGTCCCCAAAGGCTCATGTGCTGAGGGGGTGTCGGTCCCCAGGGTATCAATATCGGAGGTGCTGGAACCATGAAAGGTGGTGCCTGGAGGGAGGGCTTTAGGTTATTGGGAGCAAAGATATTATATATAAAGATATATAATACACACAAAGATGTATTTGTAAAACAACTAATATTCGTGCCAATTACGGTCCTCATTTCTGTAACTGGTCACATGGTTGTAGCTGGTATTTTTAACTATCTTCTTCTACTACCCATTCATGGGCACCTCGACTGGTCATGGAAGTTTACCTGGTGGGAAGATCCAAGCCTTCATTCCTAAGGATGTGGGTTACTAATAGTCCTGCCCGGATTGAGCTGAAGTTTTTCCATTGACATTAACCACAAGGCATGATAATATCTAAGACAGCAGTCTTTTTTTGTGTGTATAGTACTGGAGATTGAACCTACCTCTGAGCTACACCCCCAGTCCTATTTTATATTATTTGAAACAGAGTTTCGCTAAATTTCTGAGGCTAGTCTCGAACCTGTGATCTTCTTGTCTCAGCCTCCTAAGTCCTTCTTGTCTCAGCCTCCCAAGGCAGCCAGGCATGTGCTACCATGTTGGGCTCAGACAGCAGTCTTCACTCCCAGTGCAGTGTAATCATTGCTGTGTTCCCTGGTGGAAGGATTCCTCCCTTTGGAGCTAAGATGTCCAGGCCAGAAGAGCACGAGGTTGTGGTGGAAAGAAGCAAACATTTCACTAGTGGGTCACCGTGAGCAATTATGAGAGGCATTGCTCCTATTTCCACCCCCTGATCCCTGGACCTTTGATTCCCGACTTGGAAAAAACAGTATTGTACCTTGGGCCCTATTTCAGAGCACACACTGGCCTCTGGAGAATCCCAGCCCTGCAAAGTATTCCTCCTGCCTGGTGCTGTAACTGAGTCCACGGCCATTCCCATATTCCATCTACCAGCTGCTCCAAGATGGTGGAGAACATGGCAAGACCAGTGAGCGCCGAGAGCGCGGGCCCGCGGCCATGCTCTTGCTGCCACGTGAGCCTCCTTATCAGAAGCAGTGCTGAGTGGAGCATCCTGCCACTGGGCCGGCATTCCGTAAGCCTGTGGGCGTGCTACCATGCCGGGCTCAGACAGCAGTCTTCACTACCACAGGTGGTAGTTTTGGCAGAAGCACTGTGTACAGGGAAGGCCAATCTGTATCTGAAAAGTCTGCGATTATTCTAGCAAGAACAGAACACCACCCCTTTGCAATACAAGCGGCTCCATGTGATCAACCTGCCACAGGCAATGGTGGGTCGTCAGGGAATGGTAGCAGATCGGGGACCCACTGTCAGTCTTGAGTGCAGGCAGACTGGCGCCTAGCGATGGCTGTAGCCAGCTTAGCCTCTATGTGTAGAGGCCATGTTTCGAAGCCCAGGCATGATCTCTGTCCCTGTCGCCGTGGCCACTCTGCTCGTGAGCTCGTTGGCAAGGACAGGATGGCTGGGGAAAGAGGGAAAAAATGGCAAACAATCCACTCAGAGGACCAATAAGGAGTTAATGAAAAAATGCAATCAATGAAATTAATTGTATTTTGGAGAGTAAGCATAATTGAACAACTGGAGCACCGAAAGTATAGATTAAATGTGTTCAATTTGTTTGAAAATGTGCCTGAGCCTTCCCAGCCCACGCTCACAGGATCCTCAACAAACACGGTTCCCATTAAAAACTGTGGCGCACAGCTCACTGCAGTTTGTGAAGAGAAAAACGATTTCCTGTTTTCCACTTAGCTCTGCTAAGCGGTTCCTAGTGGTCCCTTCGGGTGGTGTTTTTTCTCAACTGGGTTGTGGGGAGAAGGAAGGTTCTGGTTCCCCTCCACCACCTCCCAACCAGGCATCTGCGTCCCTGGAGAGACGCAGTTTTTAATTGACTTTTGTGAAAACACAGTGGCATTTCAGATCAACGGGGAGTAGAAATCAAGACCTCCTGTCTTAAGAGACACAGACATGCAGCGAGAATTACTAGATGAGTTTGAGAGAGTGAACCCATGAGAATGGAGAGGAGATGGGGGAAGGAGACTTTAGTTCTTGGACCTTGGCCCAGGAGCAAAAATATCATGGATCTGCCTCCGAATGGAGGCCATTTGGCCTTTAGGATCCAAGATGATAAAACAATGCAAACAGGAGTAACCGGGTACTGAGTACTTACTTCCCCTTGTGCTAAGTGCTTACTCTGCCTGGTTCATTCAGTCCTCACAGGACCTTTCTAGAAGCAGATGCTCCTAGACCAGGTTGCTATCGCAAAGAGCCTGAGCTCTGGAGGCTGAGGAAGCCCGTCTCATGGCCCTTCTTCTGGTTCTTAAGTCCCGGCTTTGGCCCTCGCGTGGTATCTTGCTATCTGCTATACTGGAAAGGCAAGCTCGAATGCTTGGTCTATTTTGTTGTGGAAAGTAGAGACAAGCCTCGTGAGGACAGTCTCCCCTCCTCTTCACCCCTGAGACCCTCTTTCTCAGATCCTGCAAGGCCACCAGCCGGTCCTGGCTCCCGGCCTGCTCGGCGTCTGGGAGGAGCCGGGGTGGGTGTCAGGCGCGCTGGGCTGGCGGGGGTACAAGGGCCCCCACAGTCTTCCCTCTGCCCCAAGGCACCTCCCTTCTGGCCATTTATCTCTTCCCAGAACACACTGCTCAGAAAATAGCCCTGGCATTTCCTATGCACGTACAGGTTTTACTACTCTCTTCCTGCTTCAGGGGTTTTGGGATACATTTATATGGTTCTTGTAAATGCTAAAGATAACGCATGGAACGCAGGTCTTGTCCCTCCCTCCCTTCCTCCAATTTTTCGTCCACTTAACACAGGAATGGGCCAGGCCCCACCCGTTACAGCTGAATGTGCTACAATAAAACTGGAAAAAAAAAAAAACCTCTTGGCAATACCCTCAGAAATCGAGACTTTCCGCGGGGAGTGGAGAATGTTCTGCATTCTGCTTTGAGGTGGAAAAAAAAATTAAAATTAAAAAGAGGCAGAAAAAATAGTCAAACAAAGCAGGGTGTGGTGGCACAGGCCTGTAATCCCAGTACTTGGGAGAATGAGACAGAAGGATCACAGATTCCAGGACAGCCTCAGCAATATAGCAAGACTCAGCAACCTAGCAAGGCCTATTTTGTTTCAAAATTTAAAAATAAAATAGAGCTGGGCGTGGTGGCACACGCTTGTAATCCCAGCATTTGGGAGACTGAAACTGGAAGATCTGGGTTCATGGCCAGCCTTAGCTACATAGTGAGGCCCTCTGCACTTAGGGAGACCCTGTTTCAAAATAAGAAATAAAAATTTGGGCTGGGGGTGTAGCTCGGAGGTAGAATGCCCCTGAGTTTAATCCCCAGTACCGCAAAAAAAAAAAAAAAAAAATAGGTTTCAAATGTGGCTCGAGGTAAAACACCCCTGGGTCCAATCCCTAGTACCAAAAAAAGAAAAGAAAAGGAGGCCAAGAAATAGTTAAAACATTTATTCCTGTTTAGAAAATAAAGAAAAATTTAACAGCAGCTTTTGGGCTTTGGAGTAAAGTAATTATTGTGAAGTTACTCTTTGAATCTCCCTTGCTCTCGAGATCTTACAGTTATAGATAGCTTTTTGTTTTTTAACATACAAAAGGTCACAATTAGAACCAAAATAAGCATACCCAAGGACAAGGACACGGTGGGACGTGGTGGACTCCAGGAGGAGAGAGAGCAGGGGCTCGGGCTTGGGGGAAATCTCCAGCAGGAACCGGAGCCCGGCTGGATGAGGTCCGAGTGTGGTAGCGGCTATGTGGTAACGGCCTTGCAGATGGGGAGAGAGCAGAGACGACCAACCAGAGCTGGGCAAAGCCGGCACAAGAGACGGAGCCAAGTGGACGGCCTGTGACAGCTCATGTGCAGGGAGAGGCCACCACAAGACAGACCAGAGGCACTCCCCGATCCAGGTGACCCTCAAACCTGGGGGACACAGCAACCACAAACAGCCCCCAAACACGGCTGCCGGGAGCTAGCTCCTTAGGAACCGGAAATGATCACGTGTAAGCTCTTCAAAGTACACAGGAAGGGCGCCCTGCAGACATTCATGAGCTGCCATGCAACAGACCAGAAGGTAAAGAAACAAGAAAGGGGAGGCATGCAAAAAGAATCAGGTGGACATCTCGGAGAATAAAAAGTAATGTATCCATTGAAATAGCAGCTTGTGCGGTGCACTCTTAGTTCAGTATACATTCCACAGGCCCTCACACATGTGGAACATCCGTAGCAAGACATCGGGAGAAGTTCTTTGTGCAGAATGTGAGAAAAGATGCTTGGTCATCAAAGAAAGTGTGTGTGTGTGTGTGTGTGTGTGTGTGTGTGTGTGTGTGTGTGAGAGAGAGAGAGAGAGAGAGAGAGAGAGAGAGAGAGAGAGAGTCAGCTTTCTGTTGCTATAACAAAATACCTGAGAAAATCAACTTAAAGGAGGAAAGATTTCTCTTTCTTGGTTTCAGAGGTGTTGGTTCATGGTCACTTGGCCCTGTCACCTTGGGCAGCAGCATAGCAGCAAATTACGGCAGGAAGCGTGTGCTGGAGCAAAGCTGCTCACTTTATGATGGTTGGAGAGCAGAAAGAGATAGAGATCGATGATAGATAGATAGATAGATAGATAGATAGATAGATAGATAGATAGATTATAGATAGATAGATAGACAGACAGATGGGCTGGGGTCCCAATAGCCCCTTTAAGGGCAGGCCCCTGGTGACTTAATTCTTTCCACAAGGCCCCAACTCCTAAATGCGCCACTGCCTCCCAGGAGTGCCACAGGGGATGACCAGGCCTTCGACACCTGGATCTTTGGGAAACACTTCAGATCCTAACTGACAGAGACAGAGGCACAGAGAGAAGGAGGGAGGAGGAGGATAGAGGGGGAGGGAAAGGAGGAGAAAAAGAAGAGATGAAGAGGGAGAGAAGATGGGGCACCCAGGTGCTGGGAAGACGTGAGGGGTCTTGAAGGTGGGGCGCCCATGGTGCCCCCTCCGCCTCCCAGGGCCACGAGGGCCGCATTCAGCTTGGGGTGGGGTGGTGGTGAGGGTGCAGACCTTCCATGGAAAGGGCTCAGCCCGCAGCCAGTGCAGCAGCTCAAGGAAGGGACGCTCGTGAACACCTCCTAAGAGTAGTGTTAAAGACACTTAGAAAGCCAGGCGTGGTGGCGCACGCTTGTAATCCCAGTACTTGGGAGGCTGAGACCAGAGGATCCCGGTTCACGGCCAGCCTCAGCTACTTAGTGAAGCCCTCCGCAACTTAGTGAGACCCCGTTTCAAAATAAAAAATAGGGCTGGGGGTGTAGCTCGGAGGTAGAATGCCCCTGGGTTCAACCGCTAGTACCACTAAAAAAAAACGACTTACAAAGCATCCCCCAAACTGCGGTCCCTACACACTGCTTCCTCGGCTGCCTGTCTTCTGGATGGTCCAATCATCAAAATACCCAGGGACAGGCGCTTCCCGACTCCCGCTGGCCATGGAGGGCTTCCCCTAGACACTCCCCGCCTCCCGTGAGCTGTCCCTTCCCTCTCGAGGGTGTCGCTCCTCTCACCCCTCGACCCGCACCAGCGGCCACACCGAGGCTGCGTTTGCTCCCTTGACAGGAGGGAGATGTTTCAAAGTGACTGAATCCTCCTGCTCTCTCGGGTCTTCCTTCTAAGTGCTCCCTCTTAACTCGATAAAAAGGTATCTGTGTTCATCAAGGCCGACGTCTGGTCCAGCTCGGAGTGGGCTTGGCCGGCTCACCCCGTCCTCTGATAAGCTGATGCTGAAGTCAGCTTGGCCCCTGCGAAGCGCACAGCAGGCCGCCCCGCGGTGGGGAAGGCTAATTTCCAGTAGCTGATACCCTCTCCCCAGGGAAAATCGGAGGCCTGATTGAATAAAACGCAGAGGAATTGGATTTTCCGACTCGGGCAGGAGGAAAGGCTGTGTGCGGCCGCCCGGGGCTATGGGGCGGCAGAGAAGAGGGTGAGGTGTAGAATGCCGGCGACACGGTGGCCTTGGCGTCAGAACCAGAGGGTGGCCCTGTCGAAGAGATAGCCTGACCGTTGTCTCCTCTTTATTCACTTTCTGAAAACTTCTCAAGCATCATGAGATATTTCAAACACCCGAGGTCAGGGATGGGACCATTCTGCCAAAATTGCATCAGATCTTTCCGTGTCTCTAAGACATAACATATTATAGATATGGCTCACCCCCTAAAGTATCCCCTGCTCTTTCCCCACTATATTTCTTTTCTTTTCTTTTTGATAGCTACTATCTGGAAGTTAATATGCCTGCTTTATTTTGCTGTATATCCATTGGTACCCATCAATTCTGCGGTATGATGTACTTTAAGACTTAACATGAATGGCATTCACGTCCTTTTGCTTCTGGGTTTTCACACCAACACTGGGTTTTTGAGATTTCATCCATTTTTTCCACAAATAGAAATAGAGCGCCTGTCATGAACAATAAAAAGACATACAATAAAGAGAAGAAGAAGGGAAAAAAAAGGAAGCTGGACGTGGTGGTACAAGCCAGTAATCCCAGTACTTGGGAGGCTGAGACAGGAGGATTGCAGGTTCAAGGCCAGCCTCAGCAGTTTAGAAAGACCCTGTTTCAAAATAAAACAGGGATGAGGGTGTGACTCAGAGGTAGTGTGCTCCAGGGTTCAATGCCCTTAAGTGCTAAGGGAAATGTTTAAGGAAGAAAAAAGGACTTCCCTGTGTGTATGTGTGGTGTGTGGGGGGGGGGGAGCTGGCATTTTAGACAGGTCTCACTGCGGCTAACCTCTGTGTGGCATTACCCCTGGGGAAACGACCACTCTGTTCCGCAGAGGTCTGGCCTTAACAAGCTCCTTGCCGTTCCTCTGAGATCGCTGGTCTCACAGGCACATGGTCACAATATATACCAATGCATACTCCCCCCCACAGAGTACTGAGGCTTCCAGTTCCTCACACGCTTGCTAGTTCTTATCAGATTGTGTGTCTCTGGAGGGTATACGTGTAACTATTTTAATTTTCACTTCCCTGAGCATCTCCATATTATCATAGAGATATCCTTTCTGGAATTGTCTCTTCACATTTTTGTTCAGTTTTCTGTGGGGTTGTTTGTTATTTTACTTAGGAACATCAATTCTTTTCTATGCTTCTTTTTCACTTCTAGGGATTGCGGATCTTTTCTCCCTCTTGGTGCTTATCTTTCTACTTGGCCTATGGTATCTTGGGTGATTTAGGATTAGCATCAATCAAAGCAATCAAGTCTTTTCTTTGGTATCTGTGCTTTTGGTTTCTTAAGAATCACCTTCTAGTCAGGTGTGGTGGTGCAGGCTTGTAATCCCAGTGCTTGGGAGGCTGAGACAGGAAGATTGCAAGTTTGGGGCCAGCCTCCACAATTTAGTGAGATCCTGTTTCAAAACAAAACAAAAAAAATAAGGCCGGGGGTGTAGCTCAGAGGTAGAATGCCCCTGGGTTCAATCCCTAGTGCCAGAAAAAAAAAAGAAAAAGAATCACTTTCTACCCAAACATCATAGAGATACTCCACTAAATTTCCCTCTAAAGGTTTCACAGCACGTCTGTACGTTATCCAGAATTCAATGCTTGTGAATGAAGTCAGGTAGAAAATCGCCTTTGTTTTCTTTATGGATTGCCAGTTGTCACAGAACTGTTTCTTGAATCATTCATGTCTTCTCTGTTAATGTAATGAATGTAATGATACCTCTGTCAAATGCAAGTATTCAAAATGGAACCTGTAGCCGGGCACCGTGGCACACGCCTCTGATGCCAGCTACTCAGGAGACTGAGGCAGGAGGACTGCAAGTTTTAGGACAGCCTTGAGCAAGTGAAACCTTGTCTCGAAAAAAAAAAAAAAAAGGCTGCTGTTGTAACTCAGTGGTAGAGTGCCCCTGGATTCAATCTCTAGTAAAACACACACACACACACACACACACACACACACACACACACACACACACACCCTATTTCCCTATTTCTGGATCAGCGATCTGCCCCATTGGTCTGCTGGTGCACCCTCACCAGTTCCCCCATCTTTATCATCACAGCTTTACAGAAACTCTTGGTATCTGGCACCCCACCTCCACTGCACCCCTTCCTAGTCCTCCGCCCGACTGTCTTGGGTGTTCTTGGTCTTTTCTATTCTACCCCAACAACTCTAAGATCAATTTGGAAATTTCCCAGCCAGGAATAGAACTGCATTGCCTTTATAAGTTCATGTGGCAGAACTCTTCATACACTGCGCCATTCCATTATTGACATGTCTCCTCATTGGTATGTGTAGATCTTATTCTAAATCCTTCGACACATTTTATATTTTATAAAGACCTAGCATATTTCTTGTCATATTATAGTCTACTGCTATTTTTCTTGATACAGAAAACAGTGTTGGTAATTGTATATATTCAGTTTACTGCCAGTGTATGGAAGAACTAAGTTTTACACACTTGCCTTATATCCAGCAAGCTTACAGAGTCTCCTCTTGGTTTATCTTCAGTTTAGTTAGCTTATCAGCAGATAAACGTATTGTCTTGAAATATGACTAGTTAGAATTTTTTCTTTTCTCGAGACCCCATGACGGGTAAGATTAAGCACCTGGTAGGAAATGACCTAAGACAGGCACAGTCCTTCGTGCATTTAAAATAAAAATGGGGGGAGTTATGGGAGCCCAGCTGGGCCCTCTCCCCCCTGGCAGTTGCTATCTGCGTATATGAGTAATTATACTGATTCTTCTGCTCTGGCTACATTCGCATCTCGAAGTCTGGAGATTGCTCCTAGGATGCGTAGATGAAAGACCCTCCCACTTCTTAGAAAGTAAATATATGACCCTAAAGGATTACGGTTTTATGACTCTAGAAAGTTTGCTTGACTAGGCTATGTTAAGAATGTGGGCTATAAGTGGAAAACAAAGAAGTGGTGCTATTTGTGTTCTGACAATGATTGATATGTCATAAATGTTATGTAACCCTGTTGTACTCAAGAAATGTATAAAAATCCGTGCTGAAAAATAAAAAATTAAAAAAATTTTAAAAAATAAAGAAAAAGATGGACACTAAAAAAAATTTTTTTTCTTTTCTAATCATGACAGTTCTTTCTTCAAGGCTGTGATTAAATAGAAGTTGTGGTTGCAGGTTTCCTTATCTAGATATTGATTTAAAAAGGAATTTTTCCAATGTTTCGCCAGTAAGTGTAATGTGTATGGTAGGGTTTTTGTAGGTTACTAGATTGAGAAAGTTCTCTTCTTCAATAGTTTACTAGGAGTTTTCATTACAAATGGGTTTTGAATTACATAAAGGTTATTTTCTGCATCTGCAGAAGTGATGACATTATTTTCTCCTTTAAGCTATTGATGTGGCAGATCCCTATTGTATTCTGGGGAAAAATATCTCAGAATTTGGAAATAATGTACTTTGTGTATTGCTGGAATTATTTTGCTAATATTTTCTTTGGAATTTTATATTATTGTTTGTAAGTAAGATTACTGAAGTTTGGTGTCAAGGTTATACTAATCTTTTTTTTTTTTTTTTTTTTTGCGGTACTGGGGATTGAACTCAGGGGCATTCTACCTCTGAGCTACACCCCCAGCCCTATTTTTTATTCTTTATTTTGAAACTGAGTCTCACTAAGTTGCGGAGTGCCTCACTATGTTGCTGAGGCTGGCTGCGAACCTGGATCCTCTGGTCTCAGCCTCCCGAATCTGGGATTACAAGCGTGCGCCACCACGCCCGGCTTACTAATCTTATAAAATGAATTGGAGTGGGGCTTTCCTTTCTTCTTCTGTACTCTGTGAACGATTGAAGTAAGTTAGAAAGTGTTTGCCCCTTAAAGCGTTGGCAGAACTCAGCGGTTTTGCTTGTGTAAAGGAATGGGAAAGAAGCATATACTTAACTCCTAACTTGATTTCTTTATGGGTTTCTTTATAGATGGGGTAGGGTTTTCCATTGTTGAGTCAGCTTTTGTGAACTATTACTTTTTATAGGACATTGCCTATCTGATCTCCTTTGTATATTTTTGTTCACAGGATTTGTGCGAGAGTTCTAAAATGCCGATCAACATATGTGTTGTCTCTCTTTTCTACATAAGGCTTGCTAGATATTTATTACTAGTCCTTTCAAAGAACCAGCTGTTGGTTTTATTAATCTCTTCAATCCTATCTTTGCGTCCTGTTTTGCTATTTTTTGTTCTCATCTTGGTTACTTCCTTTCTTATACCTTCTTGTTTATTTTTTCTTTTATTGATGCACTATAGTCTTTTTGCCTTAAAGTAAGTCTTATCTGCTATAAGGTCACAGTGACAATGACATACGTGCACACAGCACTTGGCAGGCTTTCCCTGGCTCCCTCCTATGCAGATGTTGAGATTGACATTAGTATTCTCACACATGTGCAGAATGTGGATGGAAGTGAATCCTTCACTGATCCCCCCCTTCCCCTAGACCACCTCCCTGACGCCACTGAAGTTTCTCCTCCAATCTCTGGAGTCCCTCTGGTATCCCAATTACTCCCTAGCTTCTGCATAGGAGAGAAAACATAGGACCTTTCACTTTCTGTGACTGCTGCATCTGTTTAATCTGTTCCTCTTTTTTCAAATAACTATATTTCATCATTTCTATTCATTTACAGTGATCGATTTACTTTTAAAAGCTGTTTTAACTATACCCCACAAGTTTGCTTAGTTAAATTTTATGAATTTTATTATAATTATTTCCTTGGCCACCAATTATTTAGAAGTAGGTTTCAAAATTTATCAGTGTGAATTTTTGTTTTCTTGTGATATTTGACTGTAATTATAATAAGCATAAATTATATAATTATTATACATGAAAATAGTTATTTTACTATTCAAATCCCTCTAGTATTTTTTTTGCCCATTTCATCTATCAGTAACTAAAGAAAGAACATTAAAATCCCCCACCAATATTGTAGATTTACAAGTGGTTTCTTATAATCTTCTTTTGTACTTATATGATTTTAGGTTAAAGTATTAGGTACTTAAAAGTTTGGAATTCTTCTGCTTTGTGTTGTATTTTCCTTTAATAATCATATAACAAACCCTTCATTTCTTTTTTTTTTTTTTTTTTTTTGCGGTACTGGGGATGGAACTCAGGGGCGTTCTACCTCCGAGCTACACCCCCAGCCCTATTTTTTATTCTTTATTTTGAAACAGGGTCTCACTAAGTTGCGGAGTGCCTCACTAGGTAGCTGAGCCTGGCCGCGAACCCAGATCCTCTGGTCTCAGCCTCCCAAATGCTGGGATTACAAGCGTGCGCCACCACGCCCAGCTCAAACCCTTCATTTCTAACAGTGAGGTTTTTTTTTTTTTGCCTTAAAGTATATCTTATCTGTTATTACTATAACTTTAGCAATTTACTTAGTATTTTGCTTTACTGGTGAACATTTCTTTGTCATAATGTTCTAGATATTTTTCTTGCAAACAATATGGAACAGGATTTTAAAGAATATAGTCTAGGCCTCTGCATAATTGGTGGCAAAATACATTAAAATATATTATAATTAGTAAAATATTTGGATTTACTTTTATTGCTCTTGTTTTTCATTATGCTCATTCTCATTTGATAAAAACAAAATTGAAAGAATTCATTGCCAGCACATCTGCACTACAAGAATTATTAAAGGAACTTCTTCAAGCAGAAAGGAAATGATACCAGATGGTGATTCCGATCTGCACAGAAAGGAAGCAGGCCATAATGGGTTAAATATAGGAGACCTCCCCGTCTCGTGTTTCAAATTTCTTTAATTGACAATTGACTGATTAAAGAAGAAGTAATGACAATATGTTGTGTAGTTTATAGCATATGTGAGAGAATTTAGGACAATAGTAGCATAAAGGATGGAAAAGTAAGCAGGAATGTGCTGTTGTAAAGTTCCTCACCGTGCATGAAGGCATTTATGATAATTTGAAGATAGAAGTTATAAGTTCATGATGTTCATTGTAAACCTTAGATCACACACACACACACACACACACACACACACACACACACACACCACGGCGTATATAATAAACCAATAGCAGAAACAAGGTGGAATCAGTGAAAATACTCAATCCTAAAAAAGGCAGATTAAAGAGAAAATAGATATAGAACAAAAGAAACACAGAACATAGATGTCAAGATGATATTTAAATTCAAAGACATAATTAAATGGTCTAAACACTGCAGTTAAAAGAAAGATCTTTTCCTGTTGGAAAAAAGTAAGATACAACTACATCCTCTCTACAAGAAAATTACTTCGTGTATAAGGATACAAATAGGATCGGAAAAAATATTTCATGTGAATAGCAATCAAAAGTGAACTGAAGTGGTTATATAAGTACCACACAGAGTCGAGTTCAGTGAACAATTATCAGGTTATATGAGATGAAGAGGGTCATTTTATAACAATAAAGAGATCAACTCATCAGGAGACTGCAACTAACTAAATGCAAATATACTCACTAGCAGAGCTTCAAAATACACAAAACTAGTAAAAGTGACAGAAAAATAGACAAACTCACAACGATGGTAGGAGGTGTGTGTGTGTGTGTGTGTGTGTGTCTGTGTGTGTCTGTGTGTGTGTGTTACTTGGAATTGAACCCAGGGGCATTCTATCTCTCAGCTACACCCTCAGCCCTATTTTATTTTTTATTTTGAAACAAGATCTCACTAAGTTGTGGAGGACCTCACTAAGTACCTGAGGCTGACTGTGAAACTGCAGTCCTCCTGTCTCAGCCTCCCAAGTACTGGGATTGCAAGCGTGCACCACCATCCCGGCCTTATAGTAGAGATTTTAACATTTCTTTCTAAGTAACTGTTAGAACAAATGGAAATTAGTAATTCTCTAGAGTACTTGACAACATCATCAACCAATTTGACAAATCAACATTTAGAGAACAGTCTACCCAACAGCAGGATCACAATTCTTTTGAAGAACATTCATAAACATAAACCATATTCTGAAGCTGGGCGTGGTGGCGCACGCTTGTAATCCCAGCATTCGGGAGGCTGAGACCGGAGGATCCGGGTTCACGGCCAGCCTCAGCTACCTAGTGAGGCACTCCGTAACTTAGTGAGACTCGGTTTCAAAATAAAGAATAAAAAATAGGGCTTGGGGGTATAGCTCAGAGGTAGAACGCCCCTGAGTTCAATCCCCAGTACCACAAAAAAAACATATATATATTCTGTACCATAAAACAAGTCTCAATACATTTACAAGGATGGAAATACTATAAAACACATAATCTGAACATACTAAAAAAAATGACAGAAATAATTTTGTAAAATGCCCAAATTCTCAGAATTTAAAGTACACACTTGTAGGTGGGCGTGGTGATGCATGCTTGTAATCTTAGTACTTGAGAGGCTGAGACAGGAGGATCACAGGTCAGAGGACAGACAGCATTAGCAAATAGTGAGACTTTCATCAACCTAATCAGACCCTGTTTCAAAATAAAAACAAAATAGGGCTGGGGATACAGCTCGGAGGTAGAATGCCCCTGGATTAAATCCCTCATGCCACAAAAAAGTATACGCTTGTAAATAATCTATAGAGCAAAGAAAACTTTTAAAAATTGAACCAAATGTAAATGAATATTGAACTAACAGAATTTGTGCAAAAAAGCCAAAGCATTGTTTAGAGAAAATTTATAGCCTTAAATGCTTATATCAGTAAACAAAAAAGGTCTCAAACCAATAAACTAAGCATACACCTTAATAAAGTAAGAACAATAACAAATTAAATCCAAAGCAAGCAAAAGGAATGAAATAAGAATGGTAAGAGCAGACATCAATGAAACAGAAATGAAAAGAAAATCAATGAACCCCAAGATAAACAAATGTCATATGAAAGAAGAGCTATTAATACATATTCACCAGCATCAATGGAATAAGGACTATTCTGAGCAATTTATGCCAATATGTTAGACCACTTGGAGGAAATAGATACATTCCTTGAAATATACAAATTTTATAAAGCACATTTAAAAACCAAGAAAGCCAGAAAAGTTTAATATTTGTTTTAAATGGAATTGTAGTTACACACCTTTTTACAAAGAAAACTCCAGGTTCCGATGGCTTCAATTGGCTTCGGTTGTACTGTTCTGACCCTTACTTTACACCATACATTGAAACTGATCACATACTTAGATGTAGACCAAATTGTACAACTTCTAGAATAAAACAATGTAAGATGTCTATGACCTTAGGTTAAGCTAAGGCTTCTTAGGTAAAATACAATAATCAGAACCATAAATGAGACACTTGAAAAATTAGACTTTATAAAAAATTTTTAAAAATTTTTTTTCAAAAAATAGTGCCAAAAAATTAGAAGTCAAGCCACTGTTTTGGGAAAATACTTATAAAACATCTACTTGTTCTGGACTTATTTCTAGAATATAAAAAGAACACGAATATGAAGATAATAAGCCAATAAAAACTGGGAAACAACTTGAATCCTTTACAACAGAAAAAATACGTGGCAAATAAGCCCATGAAACTATGCGCAGTATCATTAGTCCTTAGGAAGATGTGTGTTAAGAAGTTGCTGCAGTGGCTAAATGCAACAGTGGCCCCCAAAGATATCCGTGGTTTAATCCCTGGAACGAGTGAACAGATTATCTCACAGAGCAAAGGGGCTTTCTCTACAAGTTCAGATGGAGAATTTTTCCTGGATCATCTGGTGGGCCCAGCCTAATCACAGGCCTTTCCCCGTTGGGGTCAGAGAGAGAGATTGTCAAGGTAGAGGGGTTAGAGAGGCACAGTACCACAGGACCCACCCATCACTGATGGCTTGGAGGATGGAGGAAGGGGGACAGGAGCCAAACTGGAAGCGTACTGATTAAGAGCCAGCATGCAAATGAGTAGTGAAGGAGCAAAGGAATAGACCCTCCCATAAAGCCTGCAGAAAAGATCACGCCCGCCTCCAGCACCTCAAGTCCAATGGGAGCCATGTTGGATTTCTGACCTAACAAATTTAGGTCATTAAATCTGTGGGAATTTGTTATAGATGCTTACCAAGTGTTGGTGAGCATGTGGAATAATTAGGACTCTCAGATATAACTGGTGGGAAATCAAAATGGTACACTTCCGAAAATAGTTTCGCAATTGATTGTGAGTTAAACGTAAACTTAACACACAACCCAGAAATATCACCCCTAGGCATTAGAGCAGCAAAAATGAAAATATATGTTACACAAAGACTTTTCATAACGCTCATTACAGCTAAAATCTGGGGGAAAAAAATCCAGATGTCCATCAACTGGCAAATGGATACAGAAAATTAAAAAATGGAAATACACAAATAATAATAGAAATATGAAATAACAGCAATAAAAAGGAATGGAGTACAGATACAGGCAACAAATAGATGAATCTCAAAGAACATGATGCTAAATTAAAGAGAACAAATGATCAAAGAGATGCTATCTGATTCCATCAATAAGCCATTCCAGGAAACTCCAACTATGTTTGCGACCAGCGGATTAGTAGTTACAGACCAAAAGGCTGGGGTGGAAAGGAGAGAACTGCAACATGGCAGGAAGAAAGTTTTAAGGGTTATGGTCAGATGTCATTTTGGTGACAACTGCAACCATTATTTGAAATTCAGCAAGCTACATATTTCCAAGTTTGTTTACTTTGGGGGCATGGCAGCACATGCCTATAATCACAGAGACCCATGGGGCTGAGGCAGGAGGATCGCAAGTTTGAGGCCAGCCTGAGAAACTTAGCAAGATCCTGTCCAAAAATAAAATTTACTCTGTCTTTTCTCTGAAAAAATAAAATGAAAATAAAAATAAAATCTAAAAAAGGGCTGGGAGGAGGGAGAAGGAATGTAGCTCAGTGGGTTCCATCCCCATTACAGCACAAAAAATAAAATAAAATTATAACACTTTTATATGTAACTTGTGCCTCAGTAGAGCTGATTCAAATGAAATAAAGGTGGTGGGCTTAAACCATCACCCCCAAAACAATGAAAAATAACCTGGGAACTTAACCTCTGTAAATGTGTGGTAATTTCTGTAATGATACAGTTGAATCCATTTTCATTGTTATTTTACACCATGATTTTTCATTGATTCTGTTTCTCTTTGTGATTAACCATACTTCCTTCCCAACAGTGGTTTAGAAGTTCTCTATTCTAATCTCACTATTTGGGCATTTACTTTTTCAATGTCATATTAAATTAATAAGGGCTAAGGTTAATCCGTAGCTTCAACCTCTGCTGGAACACAGTAGCTTAAAATTCCTTACCTTCCATTGCCTTGTCAGGTCTTACCCATTAACCGCTGTCTACTACTTTGATTCATCTTGATTTTGTCTGCGCAAACACATCGTTTTTGTCTTCGTTCTTTTACGTAGTGGATGTTTGTTTAGACCAGCCCGCAGGCTTTCAGATTCACCTTTTCACATTGCTTCTTCCATCTGGGCTCTATGTCCTCCTTGTTTAAATTTAAGGGTTTTTTTTCTTGGTACTGGGGATTAAATTTCGGGGCATCCTATCTCTGAGCTACACCCCCCAGCCCTTTTTTTTTTTTATTTTGAAACAGGATCTCCCTAAGTTGCTGAGGCTGGCCTCGAACCTGTGGTCTTCCTGTCTCAGTCTCCCAAGTACTGGGGTTATAGATGTGCACCACGACACCCGGCTAGGTTGTTTTTTTTTTTTGTTTTTTTTTTTTTTTTTGTGGTACTGGTTATTGAACCCAGGGGCATTCTACCTACAAGCTACACCCCCAGTCCTATTTTTTAATCTTGAAACAGAGTTTTACTAAGTTGTAGAGGGCCTCACTAAGTAGTTGAGGCTGGCCTAAACCTGTGATCCTCTTGTTTTAGCCTCCCAAGTACTGGGATTATGTGCCACCACGCCTGGCTTAGTTTGTTTGTTTTATTCTTTTAATGAAAGTCTGTCTGTGAATGGCAAATTCTCTAAATTCGCTAAAATTCCCTTACTTTTTATCCTTACTCTTGATTAAAAGTATAACCCTAAGAAGATATTCTTATATTGTCTTCTCTCTCTCTTGTAGTTAGGGAGAAACCTGCTGTCATTCTGGTTGTTTTTATTTAGTTTGTGATCTCCTTTCACTTTGCAAAACTCTTTAGCTACTGTTTAATACCTTCACTAGGAATTACCTAGGTGTGTGGCCTATTTAATTACCTATGCAGCTGGAGTTTCCTTGACAGTCTCCCTTCCGAGGGTTCGAATCTTAACTCAGTTCGGTGTTATCATCCACGTTCCTTGGAATTATTTTTAAACCCCTTCCCCGATTATCTTCTTCTGTAACTTTTCTTGGATTCATAAAACACTGGATTTTTTCATTGTCTTTCACAGTCTCCATCAAATCTCTCAGCTGTGATGTCTTCTCTCTGGAGCTATCTTCTCAGCTTCAACTCAGTGATCTTCTCCTCAGCTGTGCTCAATCCATCGAGGTTCCCAATCATTGAGTTTGTTTCTCGTGTCTAGTCTTCAGGTGTGTGTGTGTGTGTGTGTGTGTGTGTGTGTGTGTGTGTGTGTGTGGTGCTGGGGACTGACCAGGGGTCAGCTACCTACATCCCCAGCCCTTTTTTTTGAAACAGGATCTCGCTAAGTTGCAGAAGCTGGCCATGAATCTATGATCCTCCTGTCTCAGCCACCCAAGTACTAGGATTACAGGCATGTACCACTGCACCTGGTTTATTTTCCTTCCTTCCTTCCTTCCTTTTCTCTCCCTCTCTCCCTCCCTCCTTCCCTTCCTTTCTTTCTTCCTTGTGTGTATGTGGCACTAGAGATGAAACTCAGGGGCATTCTACCTCTCCCCAGCCCTTTTTACTTTTTAATTTTGAAATAGGGTTTTACTAGGTTGCAGAGAGTCTTGCTATATTGCTGAGGCTGGCCTCAAACCTGCAATCCTCCTGTCTCAGCCTCCCAAGTACTGGAATTACAGGCATATGCCAACACATCCAGCCTTTCTTTATATATAATGTCTTGATCTTTCCTTCAGAATTTGGTTACTTGTACCGTAATTTTTTTTTTTTTTTTTTTTTTTTTGCGGTACTGGGGATTGAACTCAGGGGCATTCTACCTCCGAGCTACACCCCCAGCCCTAGTTTTTTATTCTTTATTTTGAAACCGAGTCTCACTAAGTTGCGGAGTGCCTCACTAGGTAGCTGAAGCTGGCCGCGAACCCGGATCCTCCGGTCTCAGCCTCCCGAATGCTGGGAT
>PVLC010009274.1:0-54808 GCA_004027655.1 Graphiurus murinus | reverse complement strand
GGTATATACCCTGAAGAGATTGTTGGGTCATATGGCATTACTATTTTAAGTTCGTTAGGAAATTCCATATTGTTTTCCACATTGAATATTTTAGTAGGAAATTCAATCATGTTTCAATAATCTAATTAAGCCGGGCGTGGTGGCGCACGCTTGTAATCCCAGCATTCGGGAGGCTGAGACCGGAGGATCCGGGTTCGCGTCCAGCCTCAGCTACCTAGTGAGGCACTCCGCAACTTAGTGAGACCCTGTTTCAAAATAAAGAATAAAAAATAGGGCTGGGGGTATAGCTCAGAGGTAGAATGCCCCTGAGTTCAATCCCCAGTACCGCCAAAAAAAAAAAAAAAAAAAAAAAATCAATAATCTAATTAGCGCATAAGTCCAAGAAATTTCAAATGCACATTTGGCATAGTAAAGAAGGAAAAGCAGTGGTTGTACGTTATTGTGATGCTATTAATCTCATCTCCAGGGCATGTGTCTTCCCTTTATATATGTGAGAACAATAGTTCTTTGCTTCTCCCAAAAGAGATCCAGAAGAAATGCTTCTTTATTGCTAATGAGGTTTTGCTTAGAGTTTAGGATTGGGACTCCACAGTTCTTGAAAGTAGAGGAGTACAGACATTTGCTGTAGAGCTAGCTGAGGATTGTATTTGTTGAGGTTCTTTTAAGGGTCAAGATAAAATTATCTAAAGATGAAAGCAGCCAAGTTGGCAAAATGAGAAGATGCTTGCTTCTCAAAGGGATTTATTCTGGGACTCATGACCCTAAAAAACTGCTTTTTCATCTCTTCCTGAGGGAAATTTCTGTCAGCAGGGCTCGGGTCAAACGTTTCCAAATTTCAGTGGTCCAGGTTTGACTTGTAGTTTTAATCAGAAAATACAAATGATATCACTCAAGTTCCATTTTAGAAATAAGTACCATACAGTTGGGCCCAGCTTTCAACTATTGATATGAGAGAGAGAGAGAGAGAGAGAGAGAGAGAGAGAGAGAGAGAGAGAGAGAGAGAAAGAGAGACAGAGAGAGAGAGAGAGAAAGAGAGACAGAGACATATTTTGGAATTGAAAGTCTATACAAAATATCTCATGACTAGGCAACTAGTCTTTACAGAATTATATTATTTGTACACATTGGTCAGTTTTTAAGACCACAATAAAGATAAAGAAGGTATGTTTCAGTTCAAAAAGAAAAATCAAGAAATAGTACCACATTAAGGAGGAAAAAAATAAAACCTAAGAAAAAAAATTCGGCATGAAATTAAACGCAAACCTGCCTCTGATCCCATTTCCCCATCTGCGCCCAGAAGATAAAACTGTAATAAATTCATTCATCTACACCCACTTTAAATATCGGAGCAGATCAGCAGTTTCACTGATGTACAGCCAGACTTTGAAGTCTATCTGAGCTCTCTGGAATTCAACCAGCCACTTTCCAGACCATGTAATGTATTGCAGACCCTTCCACATTATGCATTCCAGATGGCCACAATAATTCTTTGTGCGTTTTCTTCTTTCTTATTTGGGTTACTGGGGTAATTTGGGAAGAAAGAGTGCATGCTACAAAGTGAAAATTGACATACAGTTATTGCCCCATGCTGCTCAGACAAGAATGGATGTGAACATGAAACTGAAAGAGTTAAAAATGTCTCTATTGAACGGAAGGGACTAGGAGAGAGGAAGGAGGGAAATTTCCTCAGTAGTTAATCCTGCTGCTTGCTAAAGGGAGCAGGCTGTGACTGTTGTTGGAGGCACCAGAGTTGCCTCCTGACGGTTTGGGGGGGAGGTACAGAGGACTTACTAGTCCTCCTCCCTCCCCTGGCTCTGAAAGCCAAGCAGCAGCTCCTTGACCTTAAAGACAGGTGACCCTGTTCGATCCACAAAACCAGGGTACCTCTGAGAGTAAAAGGGGTACTATTCATAATCCCACCTGGGTAATGGGTTCAAACCCCACTGACAAATCAGGACCTGGGCTCAACCATCTGGAAGCATAGCTTTAGGAGGATGCTGAGCTGTTCCAATGCGAGTTTTCTTTAATTCAGCACTTGCTGTGTGTGAAGAGGCTGCCAAGTGGCTATTGACCCTCGTGTTTGTGGTGGCTGGACTCTCCAGGTCCCCACACAAAGTCAACACGTGCAGTTAATAGGCAAAAAGCGTTTGGTCACCAGACGGACCGTTTTGCCTCCGTTCCCCGCGCCCCCGCCGGGTCCGGCTTGTCTGGCTGATTTATGTGGCAACCTAGGGCCACGGCTGGCGGTGCCTCTGCGATGCTCATTGTTTCTATTCAGACTGTGAGAGGGATCTGTGAATGAAGTGAAATAATTGCATGTAACCCTTTTCTAGCCAAGGAGACAGTCTTCTCAAAAAACAATTTTAAGGTGGTCTAAAATAAATGTTTCTACTGCAAATGGTGTGCATGCAGGCTTTGATGGCCTCTCTTTTTCTAGACAAAGCTGACCTTCGGTGTATCCCTGTAGCTGTCATTCTCAAACTTTGTCATACATCAGAATCCTCTGTAAACCTCGCTGAAATACAGATGCCAGTGCCTCCTATCCGAAGAGAATCTGCTTCAACAGATCTCACAGACATCTGGAAGAATGCTCCAGTGGGAATAACGTACAGGAGATGAGAATCTATCGAACTCAAGCCTCTATAATTGTATTTCTTATTGGCTCATATGATTCTCCATCATGTCTATGAAAGCATAGGTCTGCGATCCTTGCCAGTTTTCCTATTCAAGAAGGAGGAACGAATCCCTCTCTGCATTCATACGAAAGCAGTGACTCTCATCTGGAGAAGAAAGATGAATTTTATTTTCTGAGACACCAGACAAACTATGGCAAGCATCTGGCTGGCTGTCCAGGCCGTTCTCATTTTCTGGTACTAGTGGCCAGGCATGCGGCATGCACACACCAGGCAGCTTTCTTGTCATGAGCCAGAAAGCTGAGCAGTGTCTTTTCCCGAGGGAGCTGCTGCTTTCGTTTCACAGACGCAAGAAGTCTCCCAGATTTGGAGGAGGCAACTGGAATTTGTGACTTGGAGCCAAACTCCAAATATTTCATGACTGCACAAAAGGAAAAAAAAAAACTTGTGTATTTGTGCCTGTGTTTTTCTTGCTCAAATTCATGGGCCTAGGAAGAAATTTGTATTTTTCTGGAACTCTCAGGAAAAGCAGACCTTCATTTATTTGTGTAAAGACATCTGTGAAATTCAGATGCACACCCAGAGCAGGAATCCTCATTGCCATGTAAAACAGAATCCTCTGCTTATTTTTTTCTTTCTTTTCTGATAATATTATAGGTTTACTATTAAACACTTGAAAAAAAAAAAACAACAGAAAAAGATGACAGGAGAAACCAACCACCCAAAACCATGCCTATCACAGATAACAAATATTAATATTTTAGAGAATTGCCTTCCAAATTTTATATTTTCTTAGCACATGTGTCATAATATGGAAATCATACTTAGTATACCATTTGATAATTAAGTTTTCACTTGGCATATTTTGAGACTTGCTACATATTGTTAAATATTATTTGAGCCCAAGGTTTTTAGTTTTTCTTCTGTGACTGCAGTGGAAAGATATTTATTTATTTATTTATTTATTTATTTATTTATTTATTTATTTATTTATTTATTTATTGTACTGGTGATGGAACCCAGGGACATTCTATCTCTGAGCTGCACCCCCAGTCCTATTTTGTTCTTTTATTTGGAAACAGGATCTCACTAAGTTGCAAGGGGGCCTCACTAAGTTGCTGAAGCTGGCCTCAAACCTTCAATCCTCCTGTCTCAACCTCCCAAGTATTAGGATTACAAGCATATAGCACCACATACCAACTAAACATAGATTTTTAAAAATTCTGTTTACTACCTGACGTCTAGTTTGTTTCCTTTAAAAATATGTATATATTGCTGCTGTAGTAAATTACCCTTAAATAAAGATTTCTGTTTAGATTAATTGACTAGGGTATTACAGGTCTTGGTGCATATTACCAACTTGGAACTGGGGTGTTTTAATGTCCATCACCATTTGAGGCTCAGTTGCCTGTGTTTGTTTAGCTTTTAGCTTTGTTTAAGTTGAAACATGAAAAGTAACCAGAAGTTACCACAAGAAGAAGATAGGAGGGGATGAAATTAAGACATGGGTGTATGGGTGTGGAGTGGAAGGTTTGTAATCTGTAGATGAACTCCTCCCCACTCCCCCCAACTCCACCACATTCCCCTGCAGAGGTTGGGAACTCACTGATCTTACTAACCTTTCAGACCACAGCTGCTTTTTAAGATCTGTTGCAATAGAGGCGTTGTGATTTCTAGGATTTAAAGAATGTGGCTAGTAGCCAAAGGGATATTTCTTTGTCTCCTTAGCTGTTGGCATCACTACCTGTTCCCTTTCAGGAAACAGCAGAGACAACAGAGGCCTCATTCAGATTTCAACCTTGACAGAAGAACTTTTTCCCACTGTAGTTGTGACCTATTACAGTTTATCCTCTGCATCTGTGGATTTACCACCTAAGGATGAAAAATATTTGGAAAAACAAAACTGCATTTGTACTGCATACATCCAGACCTTTGTCTTTTCTCTACTCAATATAACAATAGCACACAAGCACACATGGCTTTCCCTTTGTAATCAGTATTATAAGTAACCTAGAGATGATTTAGAGGACTCCCAAGGATATATGTAGGTTATATGCCAATGCTATGCCATTTGATGTCAAGGAACTGGAGCATCCAGGGAGCTTGGTATTCCTGGGGAAGGGATGTTAGGGTCCTGGAACTAATCCCCTGTAGACATCAAGGGATGGTGACTGTATTTCTATCTTTAAACTATTCCCTTGCCCTGTCAGTCACCAGCCACTTCCTGCTCTATCCCAGCTACATGGCCTGCACTTGAATTATTTTCAACCACCTGTTTTCCCTTACCAAGCTCTTTCCTCTGCCAGGTCCTCTCTTCTCCATCAATTGCATCCCCTCCTACCCTCTTCTTGTGGTAACTTCTGCTTACTTTTCAAGTTTCAGCTTAAACAAAGCTAAAATCTAAACAAACACAGGCAAACGAGCCTCAAATGGTGAAGAAGCCCTTTCAGTAATATGAGAGAGATCTAGGTACTTAATATTTTGCAAACCTGTTGGGTAGAAATTTAAAATAAACTTTTATTAAAAGCTGCAAGCATTGTTCTGTCAGGAGGTAGGGACTTATATAATTCTTGAAAGCAGACTGTCCTTTTGTCCAGGGAAATCCATCTTGAGGGGGCACAGTAAATGTATGTAGAACAGGCTCTGCATATCCTATAATGATGTGGCTGCAAGCTGCTAAGACTGCCTTTGAGTGAGAAGGAAAGAGGCATTTCTATGAAGGAAGCTGATAAGCATCTCTGTATACTTTTTATCTCTTTAGGTTGCTTGTGGGGAGGTAATGACACTGCCAAGATGTCTATGTCCAACTTTGACTTTGGACCTGGGTCAGGCCTTCAAGGCTAGAGGAAGGAGACCAGAAACTGAGAAACTGTTTTCTTGGGAGATTCTATGAGACTTCTGGGTACAATCAAAATTCTTTGAAGCCCAAAGAGACAACATTCAGTACTTCTGTGGTATTTCAAAGATTGAGAGTGTTTGTAAATGATATCTTCTCACTAGTTATTTGGGGAAAGAAGGAAAGAGTTGCCATCTGGGTACTTGTGTGATATTCAGCCACATTACCAAATTTTCCTATCAATTCAAATTTTACATAATACCTTTGAATATCTAAGTAAGTAATCATACCATACTGGAATAAAAAATTTTCCTCCTCCATCTTTGGTTGAACTTTTAATTTCTATTTTATGCTGCTGCACAATGAAAGAACTCACATGATGGCCAAATTAGGTAGAGATATTTAAATGCTGCTGACATTCTGGGCAGTTATGGGAATGATGAATTTGAGAGCAGAGAGGTGGGAGTATAGTGAAAGAATGAAGAGCTAGGAAACCATCCTGCCATATTATGAGCAAAATAATAGTATCCTAAAGAAATATAATAAATATAAATTAAAAAATGATAATAACAACAAGAATAGATATATGTGCTTACTCATCCGTCCTGCATTCATATGTATATATTTCATATGTGAGTGATCTAGGTGATGTAATAAGTAGAAAAAAGTGACTCTCAGGGTCCTAGCTGAAACTTGTTGGTCTAATTTATTGTGCTCAGTAAGTTACTTTTAGTAGAAAAGCAAATCATTCATTTATTTGTAAAGAAATGATGGGAAGTATTTTCACTTAAAAATCTAGTATACAAACACATTTAACACTGTGGATTCAAGAGAAAGTTGATGCTACTTAGGTTTTTGTATTCTTCTGTGGTCTGAATTGTGACCCATCATACCTCCCCCTGGTGCTTCCCCAGCCTTCAAAGCCACTTCACAGGAGTGTGATCTCAGTTGAGTCTCACAACAACCTTGTGATAGGGTAATGGTAGAAAACAGCATCTGTAAGCACTATCCCTTTGTGCTTTGAAGCTCATATTATACCCTTGCCGGTTGTTGTTGACTTAGACCCAGCAATCTGTACCTATCCAGAGTTCCCTGTACATAACACACATGCTGCTTCCTATTCCCACACTTTTGCATCTGGTGTTCCTGCTGGTGAAATGCTCTTCCCTGCCCGTCCAGCCATTTAGGAAGGGTTTCCATCCTCTTTCCCAGGGAGCATGGTGGGTGAAGGCACCAGGAAGCACAGTCCTGGTGGGAAGGGCTCAGCTGGCATCTCCTGATTAGGCCAGTTGCTCCACCATCTACTAACGTTAGACCTTCAGCTGCCTCCATCATCTCCGGAGGTGTTGATGACATCCAAACAATGCTGACCCTACACCCCATATAGCTCTCGGGCTCCCTCCTTCCACACTTCTGTTCCTTGGTCAGCTCGTGCCCATTGTCAAGGAGAATGACACTGATCCCCTGACCCTGAGCACTCACCTGCCACAAAGTCCCATCGGTGGTGGCCGTATGCTTGTGTGAAACTGCTTCTTCTTAGAGGAGAAAGGGAGTTGTTTGTTCTTTGATAAAGGGGCATGAAATGGTGGAGCAGAATGGCTCAGGGTCCAGCTGTCGTTAGTCTCAGTTCCTGCCTCTACATCTCATCCAGAGCCTTCCTCATGCCTACAGCCTGGGCTTCCGTCCACTCAAGTGCTCTCATAGCCTTGCACTTGCCCACGTTCTGATATTCATAGTAAATGACACTCTCCTAGTGACAAGTGACAATGTCCCAATTCAAGTTAGTTTAAGCAAAATGAAATGAAAGGAGATAAGAGTTTATTAATCAAATCTTCAAGCTACAGAAGAACCGGTGGAGCTGGCCCTACCTCATCCTTACTGCTCCCAGGGAGGAGTGCCACTCGTCCCTGCCACTGCTGGCCTCGGTGGCCGAAATGGTGAGCAGAAAGGACAATCTAGCTGGCCAGCTTTGGTTTGGATGATTTGGAGAAAGCTCTGGTCTTGCCAGGTGGGCTAGCAGGCTTATTCTCAGACTTGGGTCTGAGGGATGACAGAGGGGGATCCCTGAGGGCCTGGAATTCAGTAGGTGTTCACTAAATAATTGATAAATGAACAGATGAATTAATTGAACCCATGTATGCTAGTAGGGACTTGATACAATCAGGTACCAAAGGAGCAAGATTTGCTCAGGCACAACCACATCGTGCCTGGTCTCAGATACAGTCTCCTATAAAGTAGAATTTAGAGCCCATGAGCTCTATGCTGCTGGGTGATTTTTTCACTCTCTAGTCCATGGACCACAAGACCAGAGCTCATGAGGCAGAGTTCTATAGTAAGTTACTTTAAAACACTTCTGAACCTGAAGTTCCCAGCTCAACTCTACCACGGGATAGTCAGCATCTCTTATACTGACCTTGCAAAGACAGACACACTGATTTTGTCTAGAAATTTCCACCTCTCGCAGCTAATAGCAAAGATTTACTATCATTAGTATGGGCTGAAATAAGAGAATAACTCTCCATCACACCCTTCCTAAGTTCTTTTATGGTAAAACCGCTGTCAGAAAAATGCCTATGCACTTTGTTTTTTAACCACCCCATTTGCAAATTAAAAATTAGGTGGCCATGACTCTCTCCTGGCACATTGTTTACATTGCACTTTGCTCATGAGGAATGTTTTGAATCCCAGCAAATTAAGCTCTCTGAACATGGGGTTTAAAATAATAAAGAACTCTCTGGAACATTTAATCAGGACTGGAGACTTTCCTGGCCAACACCTGTGATTTGCCAGCTGCTGCCATGGAATTTGGCTGCCAAGCTTGTGTTATTTTCCTAACATTCGCTTGGCAGATGACACTGCATTAAGTCATATGGTTAAAGTCCTAAAGGGACCTGTTTCTCTCCCTCATGCTTTGCTGGATGGGGAATGATGTTGTCTTAGCACCTAGTACAGAGAGGTTTTAGCTTTAAACAAAAATGTAAAAACATCCCTAAAAACATGGAGCTGACTGTTTGCAGTCTGCTAAAGCTTTCCAATTTATAGACATGATTTCAGCAATCTATGGGAGAGTTGCCCTTGGGATGAAAGAGAAACAGTGAATTCAGTCTCACCTCAAAGTTTAGAAGGGCGGCGTGGTTGGCAGAGAGCTGTTTACAAGGGAAATAAGGCTGTTTCAGGAGATCTCTTGTTGATGCCTGGAAGCTTGCGTTATGAAGAAATGTGTCTTGGTGGTAATGGAATTATTACCATTCTGTGCTTGTTATTTGACAAAGTACTGGGATTTTTTTTAACACTGAACTGTCATGATAAAGGATCATTTTAAATGTTAGTTGGGGGAGACTCAAATATTTAAGTTACTTTGTGTCCTTTTCCAAACACACTTTTAAAAATCATTGTTTTCTCTTAACAAGGGAAGAGTTTCATTCACAGTCTCAGATTTAACAAATTTAAAGATGTATAGTAGTAAAACACTAAATTCTACCCAAATTTGTGTCCATATTAAATACAATTCAAGAAAAATTCCAGAGGCTCCTTTCTTTTTAACCTGGCAAATTCAGCAGAAAAACAAAGCTACCTAACACCATAAACAAAGATCAAAGATTGGAATATTAAAAAGAAAGTAAAGCAAAGGGAGAAAAACAGAGAAGATAGATAGCAGTTTCCATAACAATCTTGTCCAGGGTTTTAGTGTGTGCAAGGATATCACATATGTGCTCTCATCTTAGCCTTTCTATGACTGTAGAATAACCCCAAGCCCCAGTGGAGACGTGTACTCCCCACTTGAAATCCCTCGGTGGACGCATTCCACCTGCCCTCATGTGATCGCACATTTGGCCTGCACAATCTCCACAGCCTGAACTCTTGTCATTTTCCCACAGCCTCCCAAGCTTCAGCTATGCCAAATTCTTAGCTTTGAACAAGCCGCCACTCCCTTCATCTCTGTGCCTTGTAGGGACAACCCCTTCAGTCTAAAGTGCGCTTCCTTTCCTCCTTCAATTGAGCAGCACCTACTCATCTTTTAAGGCTGCACCAAAACATCACCTCCTCTGGGAATCCTTTTGTCATCATCCCTGGCAAGGTTAGATTCACCTCCACCATGCTGCAGAATCAGAGAAAGCCCCCTTGAGAACTTATTCAACTGGATTATGATTGCTGACTTCGAAAGTTATATTGAGATACATGGCATTATGTTCTCATACGGAAAACATAAAGTGGGACAAAAGGTATAAAGTAATCACTAAAACTCTCCCTAGTCCCCATCCCAACCTCCCTCCAGTTCTGCTTCCCAGAGTTAACCTCTGTTAATAGTTTTTGTGCATTCTTGCAGAGATAACCTCTAAGACAGATACAGATCTAACACATCTTGGCATCCTTTCCTTACACAGATGGGATTATAGAACACTTACTGTCCAACATCTTGTTCTTTATATAACTCTTTACTTGTTTGTTTCCTGAGCTGTCACATAGCCATTGGCATGAAAGGCAACCCCAGAGTTGTTCAATGAGCATCTTGCATAACCTTATACAGCAGTCCAGATGTCTCCTTTGCTAAATTGAGAGCCCCTTAAAGAAAAAGACTTTGCCTAATATTTCATTTCTTATCCTTGTTATTTATGACAATTTTTGTATGTAGAACTTAGCAAATGATTTATGAATGCTAACAATCTCTAAACACAACATTTTATATTCCCCAGGCTACTAACATTCATGGTCATATAAAATCTCCAGTTTTATAATATTAGTACAGTTCTAAATATATAGTAAAGGGGTAAGTACTTTTCTAACTCACAAGTCAAATTGGGGTGAATACTAAAACTAGTCCTCCACTTGGTACTACATATAGATCCCCATTAGGAAAAAGAGGCTGTGGGGACCAATTATGACAACAATTAGTATCTATGGTCTAATCTTACAGATGAGAACATTAAAGCTCAGAGTGCTAATGTGTCCTGCTCTGGGTCGTGGGATGTGTCAGTGATGAATCTGAGCTGGGGATTTGCTTCATCCTGGACCCTCAGACTCATTTCTTGGAGATTCCTTTGGTAATCCCAGGCTGGCCTTCCTTTTAATAGCAAAGTGACCATGTTGGTCATATCTACACCTTCAAATTCTAGGAGGAAAGACTGCTCCTCTCTCCACCTTCCCAGCAGGAGTTTTGAAAGTTCTCAACAGCATCAGCTTGGGTAATATGCCCCCTCCTGGACCACTGACTGTGGGCAAAAGACTAGAGACTAGAGTTCAGCAACAGGCTTTGGGGTCACATTCCACTCCTGAGCTTTCACCAAAACAGCACTGGGCAGAGATGGGATATGAGAACGAACAACCTTAGGTGGAATGGGCAACCAAAGCCCATTCACCATGCTCCTCTGACTGTTACCTTCCTTACTAATGTAGGGCCCAACTCAAGGAAGCCTTCTTTACTCCACAGATTTCTGAGGCCACTCAAAAAGTAACTCACGTGTTCACAAACAAGTCTAATTGGCTCAATTGAGATACCTTGAATGTCTTTCTTCTTTTCTTCTTCTTCTTCTTCTTCTTCTTCTTCTTCTTCTTCTTCTTCTTCTTCTTCTTCTTCTCTTCCTCTTCCTCCTCCTCCTCCTCCTCCTCCTCTTCCTCTTCCTCCTCCTCCTCCTCTTCCTCTTCCTCCTCCCCTTCCTCCTCCTCCTCTTCCTCTTCCTCCTCCTCCTCCTCCTCCTCCTCTTCCTCTTCCTCCTCCTCCTCCTCTTCTTCCTTCTTCTCTTCCTCCTCCTCCTCCTTATTTCTTCCTTTCTTCTGTCTCTTCCATCTCCACTGGACACTTCCATACTGGCCAAGCATTACTGACACTTAGATTAGTCATCATCAGTGACCTTCTTCCAGTTGGCACCACAACCTTCTCACAAGGGGAAGGCCCAGCCTTTGGGCATTCTACACAATAAGAATATGTATTTGTTTCAAACCATCAGAGAGGCCTTAAAAGTGTAGTTTCTTGTGCCTCGTGTCTCAAGGAATTTTTTAGGAAAATTACTCTTCCAACTTTTTCCATTATGAAAAATTTGAGGAACAAATATGAAGTCAGACACCTTACGAGACTGAAATGACTCCTTCTCCAATGCTCATGGCCATGTGACAAAAGTCACTCTATCTTCTTTAAGGGCAGGAGGGGCTCTAAACATGGATGACCAGGAACTTGAATGGGAATATCTCTATCAATAGTGTTAGCCAGCCTTCCATTGCTGTGACAAAATCCTGGAGACAAGCCACTTGTAAGGGAGAAAAGTTTATTTGGGCTTAGGATTTCAATCTGCACTTATTTGGCCCTTTTGCTTTGGACTTGTGGTGGAGTGGAACATCATGGTGGGTAGTGCACGGTGTAACAAAGCTGCTTGACTCCTCACTAGGAAGCAAAAAAGAGAAAGAGAGGAAGAGACAATGGTTCTAATATTCCCTTCAAGGGCATGCTCCCTAGTGACCTAACACTAGGCCCCACCTCCTAAAGGTTCCCATCACCTTCCAATGGCTCCACAGTCCAGGGGACAAGCCTTTAGCAATGAGCCCTTGGGAGACATGTAAGATACAAACCATCACACATATATACTGTTTCTCTATTTTCAATCTCTAGCTGAAACGCCGCATTTCCTGCAACTATGATTATATGTAATGAACCACAATTGGACTAGCACTATCTGTAACTTGGTCACCAATAGAAAGGTCAGATATTTCCAGACCAAATACAATTGCCACAGATATCAAGAAATACTGTCTTTTGTTCCTCAGTACATCAGAATTATAGTAGTTCCTATAGTACTAAAATGGTGACTGATTAAACTCACCACTAAACCTTGCGAAAGTATCGCTATAATTTTGCTGGTTTCATTTAAAAACACTGTTCTGAGAAGTTACCCATCTCCATGGTCCAGAAGGATTATGTACAGTGACATGTTCCCCGAGTGGAGACATCAAAAAACTGGCATTTCAGTGTCCACATTATTATTTTTTCCATCAAGCAATATCACCTCTCAGTGCTACAAATGAGCATCTGATCATCTTCTTACCATATATGGTGGCCTCTTTCTTATCTGTGGTTTCAGTGTCTAGTGGTCAAATACAGTGAAGAAATATTACTATACTGCAGTGAGGAATTAAAATATTTTGAGAGAGAGAGGCCATATCACACAACTTTTATTATAATATATTGTTATGATCAGCCAGGTGTGGTGGTGCATGCTTGTAATCCCAGTATTTGGGAGGCTGACACTGGAGGATCTGGGTTCTCGGCCAGCCTCAGCTACCTAGTGAGGCCCTCCGCAACTTAGTGAGACCCTGTTTCAAAATAGAGAATAAAAAAATAGGACTGGGGGTGTAGCTCGGAGGTAGAATGCCCCTGAGTTCAAGCTCCAGTACTGCAAAAATAATAATAATAATAATAATAATAATAATAATAATAATAATAATATAATGTTATGATCATATTGAATTATTAGCCATTGTTGTCACTCACCTAGTGTGCATAATTTAGAAAGTAAACTTTGCATAGTTGTGTAGGGAAAAACATAGAACATAGAAGATTACCGATACTGTCTGAAATTCTAGGTATCCACTGGGGTTCTTGGAATGCATCCTTCACAGATAAGGGGGGACTACTTCACAGGCCTACTCCCCTAGGGGCCAATATCAAACAAGCCTCTTCACTGTGTGTGACACTTAACAGGGCCACGTGGCCAGGGGCCATCCCAGAGGCAGATCCGTGCACCATACAGAGATCTTCAAGGCTCACTTTTGCACTCCTTGGCCCCAGATGAACTCCTTTCTCCTTCCCAACTAAAGATTAGGCAAAAACATTCAAAAGCCCTAAATGCCCCAGTTTTCTGGTAGCTGTGAATTATGTTTCCTTACTTCTCAGCAATGTGGACATTTCCACCCCACATCAATTTCCCTCTTCTACTCAGTAATCAGAAAATAAAAAATGTCTTCTAAATTTGAATCTAAATCGTTGATGATCCTATTACAGATTGCCCCCAATCTCTCCAGGGCTCCCAATTTTTTACTTCTTTTCCCCTCCTCTCTGCTGATCTGTTTCAGATTCTCAGACCTGTTTCTGAAAGCCCCCTGGCTTCTCTCTGTGTTTCAGCCCTTCCACCGTGTGTTAAAGAGAATTTCAGAGTTCAAATAAGGAAAAAAAAAAAAAAATCGCCACGTTGACATGTCCAAATGCTTATCGTGGTGGCCGGCTGCACTTTTGTATAACAATTCAAGCTAGTCCTCCGTTTCGACCTCGAATCATTTATAAAGGCAGGTCTCTCCCTGACGACGCGGGGAGAGAATAGGCAGCCAGCGTGGGTGGTCTGGGGCTCGGGAGCCCAAACTCTGAGGGAACAGATGACATCATGGATTCACATGGCAAGTTTATGGAGCTGCTGTTCAGCTCTCCCAAGCAGTTAGGCCCAAGTTGCCCGCATTATCTCTGCCAGAGCATTCAAAGCCAGACAGATGCAGGACGGGGAAACTTGGAAATGATATTTTTAAACTTGACATTCAAAAAGGTTTGAAGATTTACAAGAATTAGTGGGATACTTCTGAAACTCGATACATTCTAGTCAGGGGTGGAGGACATGGGACCAAATGATTTTGCAAACTGCTACACCATTCCTCTTTGCCTGCCTGAATTGCTAATTCTGTCCCCCCCTTCCCTAAAGGACTGTTATTGGTCTTTCCCTAGAATTCTGTTAGGTATTCTGGGCTGGCACAGAGAAGAATAAACACCAATTTCTACAAGGACCCGCAGAAATTTCAGTCTAGAGTAACATGTATGCAAATGAAGTAAAATCAGCCCTAAAAGGAAATTTCAGGAGATTTCAAGGTTATCAGAGAACACCTGCCCCTCAGAAGAGAATGCTCTTCTCCCTGAGACCCACTGAATTGTTTGTTCCTGGTGAAGAGTCTGAGGTGATCTGCACTGGGTAGCATCTCCATCTTCTTGAGTGGTGCATGTCAGGTATGACATGTGGGTACCATTTCTTCTTCCTGAGAATCTAACCTAGTACAAGCAATAGATTAGTTATGTTTGGATATTTCTTCTAATAATATCTGTGACTTTCCCCCCTGCAACTAAATAATTATTGTTGTTTCTAACTATTATCATTTCAAAATTCTGTAGCTTTTAAATGCTTAGTGAATCCAGCCTACTTGATTTTTAATTTTGGATCTGTCTCTGAGTTGTTTAATGACCTTGATCAAATTACATCCCCTTCTTGTGTTTCAGTCTCATCTGAAAAATGGGGTCATAATGATTAGCATCTGACTCAGCATTATCTGAAGAATAGATGAGTTAATATCAATAAAATGCTTAGAACAGTGGCAAGTATGCAGTAAGTGCCTAGTTATTAGTTATTATGACCATCTCCATTTTTCCTTAGGCGATGACTTTTTCTGACATCTCACCCAAGCCACTCCTGTGTAGAAGCCATCTTTCCATCTCTCAAAGCACCTTCTCTTGGTAAACATGGAGATTTGAGTGTGAAATTCTAAGACTCACATGATTTTTATCTCCAACAGAAATTGCATGTTCTCCCCAAATTCAAAGTAGGAGAGAGGCTGAGGAATGTCTAATGAGAATTTATTGCTGTTTGAAAGGGACTGGAGAGGCCTCCTCAGCAAAGTCAAGTCTTGTGTTGCTTTTATTGACCCACTGAGGCATGGAAGCGGCCACAGGAACGTTGCTATCCTAATGAGGCTGCACAAGAGGACACACTGCAGAGAGCTGAGTCCCAGAGGAGCCTGGGCACCCTCCCTTGAGGGCAGTCTAACTCCCTCAGAAAAGTGGCCAGGAGAAGTTGACCGATCAATGAATCGTGCGTTTTCTAAATGTCAGCTCCTAGAATAGTTCTCACTCAGTGTTTGGGGGGCTTAGTGGTAGTGGTAACTGCAATGATTATCAGGTACAGACAGGACAGAGCCCAGGTCAGGAGCATGTCCAGCCCGCAGATTGACCAAGGGACCCACTTTTAACCCCAATTGGTTGTGGTGCCTTCTCTCAGCCTCAGTTCTTCTACCTAAAAAAGAACTGAGAAGAATATAGTATCTGCCTCCTAGGGCTGTTTTGAAAGATTAAGTAAGATAATAAACAGGAGTGGAAGGATGTTGATGTTTAAGCAGGGTCACTATGGGAACTTCAGTGGCAATGTGAGCAGGGGCTTGGGAGTTGGCTTCTCTCCTTTCTTTGCTTCTTTCTCTCTTTTTTTTTGGACGGGAAAGTCACAACACATACAGCCTTCCCCCCCCACCTTTATTTTTGATTTTGAAGCAGAGTCTAAGTTGTTGAGCCTGGCCTCAAAACTGTGATCCTCCTGTCTCAGCCTGCTGGCCTCAAAACTGTGATCCTCTTGTCTCAGCCTCCCAAGTACTGGGATTACAGATGTGTGCTACCACATCCTGCTCTCCTTTCTCTTGAGAAAAAGCAAATCATTTCTGTGGCTAATGACTTGGGATTTGGTTTTAACAAGTTTTAAGATCTAGTCAGAACAGAGAATGCAGATGCTTCCTGACTTATGATGGGTTATGTCATGCTAAACCCATTGCAAGTTGAAATTATCCTAACCTGAAAACGAGTCTAATACACATCACCTACCAAACATATCAGTCCATCCTGCCTTAAATGTGCTCAGAACACTTCTGTTATCCTTTAGTCAGATTAGATCATCCAACACATAGCTTATTTTATATTAGAGTATTGAATGTCTCATGTAATTTATTAAATACCTGTATCCAAACAACGCTGGAGACCATCATACTGTGGAGCCCTTTGTGTGTTTCGTGATTGCCTGGCTGGCTGGGGCTGCGGCTCCATGTGCATCCCCTCAGAGAGACACTAACACCTGGGTCTCACCAGGAAAAGGTCCAAATTCAAATACAGAAGTGCGGTTTTGCTTTCACACCATCATAGAGTCAAAGAGTTGTGCAAACCATCATAAGTTGTAGACAAACGTGAGAAACTTAAGGCTGGAATGTGACAAGGGACAAAGGGGAGAACACCAATTGTGGTGTCAGGACGTCGGGGTGGATCCTGAGGGCTGGCCCAGGGGCTGGAGGGGGAGAGTCGGCTGAGGGCCTGGGGAGAAGGGGGAGCCATCCCCTTGTGTCTCCGTGTCCCTCGCTCTAGGCACAAGTGCCAGGTGATGATTTTACTTTACAGTTAACTCATCAGTAATGGGAATAACTCTTCAATGGGCAGAAATCCTCAGTCAGGTCTGCAGAACTTGCTCTGTGCCATCCTTGGGCGCCAGTCCCTGGTTAGCCTCAAGGGGCCCTTGGCTGCTAAATGGAGTGGTGGGGACAGCGTCCCACATTGGGTGAGGCCAGGTCCGGGATGAGGTGGGACAAAAAGAATAAAAGAAATACGTAGGGAAGAGAAACCGGAAAGGAAAGAGGGACTGTGGCTTTAAATCTGAAACTCCATGGCCACCCTCACCTTCACACTGAAGGCCTGCGTTCCTCTTAAAACCTGAATTCTTAAAAGGTCCAATAAATTGGAAGTACTAAGTCCAGGTATTTGACGCCTATATATTTTGTTAGCTTACAGAATGTGTCTTTTAGACTGATCAAAAGAAACCTAGGAAGAGAGATTTTTTAAAGCCCAATGATATGGGTAGAGCCCGAGCACTATCTGTCAACTCTATAATGTCAGCCTGAAGGTTCTGAGAGGAACCAGACCCCCATCTCCTGCTCAGTGCTCCCTTTAGGCTGGCACCACCCTTCATACCTCTCAGGCTCACCATTTACAGAGTTTCCTATGAAAGAAGAGCCAGGCTCCCCAAATGTGTCTCTTACTCTAAAGAGGGCTTGCATTCTCCCTTGAATGTGTATTTCCTATTGTCCTTAAAAAAAAACATCTGTTTATATCTCTCCCTGGCTCATGCTGAAATTCTTTCTGTCATGTATGCCAAGGAAGCACCCCTCCGGGCCAGAGTTGCTCTCCTTCTCTTCCACCCAGGGACCACTCTGGACACTTCACAGAATGAACCCTTCTCCCATGACAGGTTGGGTCCAGCAAAGACTGATTCAAAGTGGAGATAGTGGTCTGGGACCACCATTACTATGGTCTGAACATTTGTGTCCTCCTCCAAATTAGCTCTAGGACTTTGGGGCCCTTGAGAGATGGCTGGGTCATGAGGGTGATATTAATTCCCTTATAAAAGGCGATCCCAGATAGCAGCCCTGCCCCTTCCCCCAAGTGAGGACACATGATGAAATGGCGTCTAAAAGAAGACAGACTCTGGCACCTTGGTTTGGACTTCCCAGCCTCCAGGACTACAAGAAATACATTTTCACTGTTCATGTGCCACCCAAGTTATGGTACTGTGTTACAGTAGGAGCCCAAATGGACAAGACACTATAACACAGTAACTCTGCTCCGGACCTCAGCCACCACCATTCTATTTTCTATGGTTTTCAGGGAAATATCACAAAAAGAATGAGTGAAAAAGACAACCTGGATCACTTTGTTGAACGTCCTTTGTTGTTGGTTGTCACTTGGTCTGGGGTGATAGCTGCCACTTTTATTTTGCTTGTCATATGTAAGCAAAATTTTACCTTGAGAGCCGGGCGTGGTGGCGCACGCTTGTAATCCCAGCATTCGGGAGGCTGAGACCGGAGGATCCGGGTTCGCGGCCAGCCTCAGCTACCTAGTGAGGCACTTCGCAACTTAGTGAGACTCGGTTTCAAAATAAAGAATAAAAAAATAGGACTGGGGGTATAGCTCAGAGGTAGAATGCCCCTGAGTTCAATCCCCAGTACCGAAAAAAAAAAAAAAAAAAAAAATTTTACCTTGAGAAACTTTAACCAAACCAGGGCAGGAGAAATGGTGACAAGGGAGTTTGTAAAGGCAATGGGGTGTTTTTATCTCTTTGCTTGCTCTTGGTGGGTTTAGGTTTTCTATATCTTTTTGGTTCAATTTAGGTAGTTGTGTGTGTCTAGAAATCTGTCAATTTCTTCTATGTTTTCCAGTATATTAGAATATACAAATATACATTTTCAAAATATTTTCTGATGATCTTCTGGATTTTCCCACTGTCTGTGGTGATATCTTCTTTTTCATTTCTGATTTTAATAATTTGGGTTGATTTTCTTTCTTTTGGTTAGGTTGGTTAAGGGTTTATCAATCTTGTTAACCTTTTAAAGAATCAGCTTTTTGTTTTGTTGATCTTTTATACTGTTTTTTGTTCTCTATTTCATTGATTTCTGAAAAAAATAAATAAAAGCGATATGGTTCAGGATGTTGGCTGGAAATTAAGACAGCTTGTTGGATTAAGTTGTTTCCTGTGGTTCAGCACTGAGAGCGAGTTTTTATGAGAGATGGTTGAGGGAGAGAATAAGTAGAGTGTCGCAATGTGAATTTGACTCAAACCATAGGAACTATAATGGAGTCAAAGTCTGTCTGAAATGAAGAAGCACATACCCTGGGCCCCTTCACATTGCTCCCTGCTGCATGAAGCTTCCCTGGCAAACACTGACACCCCCTTTCTTTTCTGCCCAAGTCCATTTATTGTCACCCTTGGCAAGAATCCTCCATCAGATGGTTCATTCCAGAAAAAAGATGAAAAAACAAAGATGGTTGTCTGTTGTGTAGTTTCACATGGGAGTGGCAGATAATGATATCCACATGGGACAGAAAACACATGCCATCAACATAGCCTGTCCTGCTTGTTTTCTATTCTGTGCCTGAAATATGGCATCAATAAATAAATAATTAAAGAACATAAGTTTGAAGCCAGCAGAAAAAAAACAAAAACAAAAACAAAACAAGTAGACAATATATGTCAATATTCTAGAAGATCCAAAGATATGTCCGCACAGAAGGGCTGAGATCCTGGGGAAGGAGGAGCTTGATGGATAAAGATAGGAAGGAAGTGAAAGCCCAAGAGCCTCAGTTGATGAGGTATGCCCGTTCTGCTTCTAATTGCTAAAGACTGGGTATAATTCATTCATCAGAAAAGACAACAGACAATCCTCAATTTATGATGCTTTGACTTATAAATTTTTAATTTTATGATAGTGCTAAAGTCATATGTGCGTATATTCAGTAGAAATCGTGCTTTGAATTTTGAGTTTTGATCTCTTCCAGGGCTAGTGATCTGCAGTCCAATCCTCTCTTGTGGTGCTGGTGAGTGGCAGAGACAGGGTAAATATTTAGGAGTAAATTTCTGAATCAGATATGGTGTATGTTTAACACATACTTCTCAGGAGGGGAAATAGCCTATGCTCCACAGTGTACCTACTGTGCTGCTATGATTTGGGGTAGGTCAGGTGTATTAGATGCATTTTTGACTGATATTTCTACGATATTTCAACTTACAATGGGTTTTCCTGGATGTATCCTAAGTTGCAGAGTATCCACAATTCAGAGGCTGTTAATAGTTGTAATACTTAGTGGTTACAGACAATTACTCCCTGTGAGGTGCTTGCTGTTCTAAACCCTTGACGTATATTTGTCATAAAAGCACTATGAGGAAGGCACCCACTTGACCAATTTGAAAGCTGAAGTGCTGGGAGATCAAATGACTTGTTTGAGATCACGTGGTTAGGAATGACAGCAGACAGAGAAGTAGGATCTGAACTCAGCATCTATGTTCTCAATATACCATATAAACTCAAATATTATACATATGCAATTATTTACAATCCAGCTTCTACTCCGGCAACTTAACCCTTGGAAAGAATTTCAAGATATTTTAAAAATAAATTTTAAATAAGTAAATAAAATTCATTGTATACACAGATACACATCCTGTGTAGCCACTATCAAATTAAAGATGGTTTCCACCACTCCAAAGAAGTCTTTATATACATATATGTTTTCATTGTCTCAGGGTAAATATTTACTAGTAAATTACACTGTGTCTGATTCAGATACTTCTTCTTTATAAGAGACTGCCAAACTATTTTCGAAAGTGCTTTTCCACTTTATAGTTCCACCAGCAGTGCATGAGAGTTCCAGTCGCTCCATATACTACTTGTTAATACTTAGTATTTTCATTTTAGCCATTCTTATCTCATTCTTTTTCTTGTGCTTTTAAATTTGCTTATTTCTTGTCCTAAATTTTCTTGTGCTTATTTCTTGTCCTAAATTTTCTTGTGCTTATTCAGCATTTCCATATCTTCTCTTGTGATATGTGTTCCAATAATTTTCCATTCACCTTTTAAAAATGGGGTTGTCTTCTTGTTTTTGAGTCATAAGAGAAGCTTATATATTCTAGACAAGTACTTTCTCAGATAAGTACTGTGAGTATTTTCTCTCTGTGATTTGCCTTTTATTTTTTAATGGTGATATTTAAGAAGCAGAGATTTTAAATTTTGATAAAGCTTTATTTATTGTATTTCTTAATTTATGTGTGTTTTTCCTTTACTAAAGTTGTGAAAATATTTCTTCATGCCTGTTTCTGTAAATCTTATGGCTTTAGATAAGTACAGTTAAGTTTATGATCTATTTTGAAGTTAATTTTTGTATATAATGGAACGTATGCTGGAGGCTCATTTTTTTCCACCATGGACTGTTCTATCATTATTTGTTAAAAACACGAAACACATGTATTCCATGTGGAATGATCTTGGCACTTTTCTTTGGGCTTCTCTTTGGACCCCATTCCATCAATCTATGTGTCTGTATCACTGTAGTGTTACCATAAAACATAACATTGAACTGTTCACAAAGTGCCTTTCTTGGGTAGTGCTAGCGTCCCAGCCCTTTTGTTTTCTCAAAACATAGTCTTGACAAGTGATTACTCCAGGTAGCACAACTGCAAAATGGCAAAATCAGAAAGGGATGCCTGGAAGTCCCACCTCCCATCCCCAGGGCCAAAGGGGAAGAATTCCAGCAAAACCACAGGGCTAGAGTAAAATCTTGCAGCTGAAAGCCTGGAATTCTGTTTAACAATACCCAAAAAACTTCAATCAGCACTACAGTGGAAATCATGTGCTAATTGGAGTTCAATGATGCAGATAATGTGGAATGGAGTGCACTGGCTGACAGAAAACTTTCTCCAGCAGCCAAGACACTTTCTCTGCACTTCAGCACTGACAACAGAGCTAGGAACAATAATGGTAAGAGCTGGAGGCTGCTGGGCAGATGGCAGTGACGATATATCAGCTTGTTTCCTGTCTACCTGCAATCTTATATCTTAAGCCATTTCTGTAAAACCCAGATCACTGTGGAATTAATTGCCAACAGTTTTGGTCACAAGGAGAGCTCACAAAGGATAGGTGGACCAGGGCCCTTGCTCACCAGGGCCCATAGACACACTATCAGCTTTGAGAAGAAAGTTACTGCATCCATTGCCATTGGTCTTAGAGTTAAACAAGGCTAAATGGTTTAAAATGTTGTTGCTGCTTAATAAGTAACCACAGCAACTGAGGCAGAACCCATTTTTTTTCCCTTTTAATCTTGAAAATGAATAGCTAAAACATAACAATTCTCTAGTAAGGTGATAGAGTTAAGATTGATCCCACTCTGAAAAAAATTCCTTTATATCACATTTCTATGCAAGAATTTTGTCACTGTAGCTATTATTAGCTTCAAAATAAACTCAATTTAGGTTTATTTTCAAGTAACTAAGTCCTTTGTAACAGCATGGAAGGCAAAAAATAAATAAATAATAAGAAACCACTCCATTACTGTTTCCAGGAGAATTTGATACTTTCATCATTTATGATTCACAGCCCTGCTGAAATTCACATCCTAGCTGCATAACAAATTATGTAATTTAAGGGATGATTCCAAGTGATTCAACTCATGGAAATTTGCTATGAGAAAAATAAAAAGAAGGAAAAATTTCAAATTCAAAGTAAAATGCACAGGATTTTTATTTCTATTTTAAGATGTGGCAGGTTTGTGGTTTGTTTATTTTTTTGTTTGTTTCTTTACTTCCTTGTTTTATGTTTTGGTTTTGCTTTTGTTTTTTGGTACTGGGGATTGAACCCAGGGGCATTTTACCTCCAAGCTACTTCCCCAGCCCTTTTTATTTTTTATTTTGAAGTAGGACCTTGCTAAGTTGTTGAGGGTCTCGGTAAGTTGGAAAGGCTGGCTTCAAACCTGAGATCGTCCTGTCTCAGCCTCCCAAGTACTATTGCAGGCATGCACCACCAAGCTTGGCCAGACGTGTCAGGTTTTAACTTTCTTGTTAACACAGCCTATGAGTTTAAGGATGTTATATCTTGATGAGGAGGAGGCCAAAAGAATCCAACAGAGAGAGTTCACATGAATCCTGCAAGACCAGAACTGGAAGGACATAGCTTGCCCTGACCTCCCATTTCACAGATGATGAAACTGAAGTGCAAGCTGGTAAAGTAAGAACCAGTTGGTAGTATCATGTTAAAAGGATAGAGGGAAAAGCCAGGAGGGGAAATTTAGTGAAGAGTAGAAGAAAAAGTTATCAAGTTCACTAAGTACAAATAAAAGGAGCCAACCTTGCAAATTTAGGGGTAAGTGTACCTTAGTGTGTTCTGTGGAGAGGCAAACAAAATAAGAAGAAACTGTAGAAATTTTTGTATTCTGGCACTAAAAAAGTAACATGAGCCAAGAACACAGTGGGCACTGAACCAAGTAGGATCAGGTTTCTAGCAAGAGCCCTACTGGGCTCATTCCTCTTCAGATTGTTGCTGTTTAGCAGAGGGCGCAAAGGCACATGTGACATGGGGAGGTTAATGGTCATTGAGACAGAGCAGCATCTGCCTCCCTTGGCTTGCTGCACTTTGGGGGGAAATCTGGGAAAGAGTGTGGAGGGCCTTGTGCCAAGCACAGAATGAGACCCCAAAAGAAAGACTTTATATATAAGAGGGTGGATTTGAACCTATGATTCAAGAACACCCTGGGTATTGGACCCATGCACAGAGCTCCTCCTAGTGACTTGACCACTGCAGCATATATGACTAGCGCTCAACGCCATCTGGTTCTCTGGCCTCTCCTGCGCAGCCTGGGCCTCTGTCCACTTGCAGCAGACAGGTGGGGCAATGGGATGCAGTCTGACAAGTGCCATGGGGAAGCCATGAAGAGCCTGTGTGACTTCCCTGCTGTCTTTTCCCCTTCTGAGGGGATTACAGAGCCAAGAGATGAGTTGGAAGAGACATAGAATTAAAGAAGCCTAGATCACTCTGTCTCTACATCAGGTGAGTTCTCAAAAGTCATCAGACCTAGGAGACAGAGACAGGGGGATGGCAAGTTCAAGGCTAGCATTGGCAATTTAATGAGACCCTGTCTCAAAATAAAAAAAAATAAAAAGGGCTGGATGTGTAGCTCAAAGTAGAATGTACCTGGGTTCAATCCCCAGAACCAACCAACCAAACAAACAAACAAACAAAAAAACGAGTCACCAGACCTTTAGCAGACAATGTGTAAGTGAGAAATAAATACTATGTATTCAGTCACTGCAGTTTGTGGGCTGTTTCTTACAGCAGCAAACATCTAGCCTAGACTGACTAATACAGTCATCTCCTATGGTGGCATATCCACATTGTCATGTTCATTTTATCTCATACCATCAGTGCCTGAAAGGCAGTTCTTATTTCCCTAATGATCATGTAAGTTGGTTTGGGATTGAGCAGTTACAGTAGCTAGAAGGATTGAGCCCACCAAAAACACTGCTGTGGGTATACAGTCATTTGCTATTTTGCTTTGTGAGGTCAGAAGAAAGGGTCATGCTTTGTTGAAAAAGGGAAGTTCATTATGAAAGAAAAGACTTTTTGAGACCATTTAGAAACTTTTTCCAGACTTTCAAGGGAAATAGCAGGAATGCAATGTTGATGGAGTCCCTGCGCTGAAGGGAAGAGGCGTGGTAGACAGAAGGATGGGGATGTAAGTGGAAATGAGTTTGATGGGTTCCTCAGACCTTCCAATCCCATCCAGGAAGGGAGGAGGAACCTCACGGTGGAGATGCACCAGACAAAGGTACCTCGGTGATGTGGCCAAACCTACAGCAACAGTGAGAAATCATCTTCAATGTGGTGCCACGAATGGTACTTTACCTCTGTGGTCTTTCTCCCAATAACCCGTAATCCTAGTTTTATCACTAGAAAAAATCAGACAATTGCAGTAGTAGAGCACACTATAAAATACCTGACCAGCATTCTTCAAAACTGTCAAGGTCATTGAAAAGAAGGCATGCCTGAGAAACTGGCTCAGCCAAGAGGAACCTGAGAAGACTAACAACTGAATATAATGTGATATCCAGAAGGGCTTTGGGGAACAGAAAAGGAGAACCAAGAGAAAACGGAGAAAATCCGAATGAAATCTGGAATTTAGTTAATAATATGCTGATACTCATTTGTTCATTGTAATAGATCTATCATGTGGATGACAGCTGTTAGTAACTGGGGAGCTGACTAGAGCAGGCCCGGGAACACTCTGTACTATCCTCTCATCTTCTGTAAAACTAAAGCCATTCTGAAAATAAATCTGTTAAAAAGGCAAAACAAAATAAAGGTCAGAAAAATAAAAAGGCGAAACGCTTCAGTGGACATGATGTACATACACAAATTTATCAATGCCAAACACAGAGAGGTGGGGAGGTGCAGGGAGTGGGGTGAATGCAGAGCCAGGAATCCCAGCTTGGGAGTGCTGCCTCAGAACCCCTCCTGCTTCCACTAACTCGGTTGCCTGAGATAATGTGTAATTGTGTATCACAGGTGGTGAGGCTGGGCTGAGAAGTGACCCTGAGAGTCGCCGCTATAAATGAGGACATGGGGTAGGCAATAATAAATAAGTGGCTTCCAAGCATCAAAAAGCAGATGCAAGCTGGGCGTGGTGGCTCACGCTTGTAATCCCAGCATTTGGGAGGCTGAGACCGGAGGATCCGGGTTCGTGGCCAGCCTCAGCTACCTAGTGAGACACTCCGCAACTTGGTGAGACTCGGTTTCAAAATAAAGAATAAAAAAATAGGGCTGGGGGTATAGCTCGGAGGTAGAATGCCCCTGAGTTCAATCCCCAGTACCGCAAAAAAAAAAAAAAAAAAAAAAAAAAAGCAGATGTACTGCTAAAACAAGAGAATCACAGGTTCAAGGTCAGCCCCAGCAACTTAGCAAGACCCTGTTTCAATATAAAAAATAAAAAGAGCTGGGAGCTGGGGGTGTGACTTAGAGGTAGAATACCACATGCACACACACACATGCAAGTGCGCAGAGTCATTTTCTCTTTCTATCCTTCAGCTCTCCCAAATGGCTTACTAACATCCACTTCTTGGTGTCCTTTTCAGTCTCTAGGGTGGTTTTCCAAGTCTTATTTCTTAAAAATTGCTCAACTGAGTTCAGATATCCAATGAACAAAACAAGAGGAGCCCTGATTGAAATGAGGCTGGATATAGAACCCTTATGTTAGTTAGGGTTCTCAAGAGAAACAGAACTAATAGAATACACACAGATATAGAAGATAAGCAATTTATTATGGGAATTAGATCATGCAGTTACAGAGGCTGAGAAGCCCCACGATATACCTGATGCATGCTGGAGAACCAAGAAAGCCAGAGGTGTAGATTAATCCACAGGACCTGGGAGCAGGAGAGGGTGAGGTAGGGAGGGTTGAGTGTAAGTCCCCATATTCCAGAGTCCCCAAACCAGGAGCTCAGTGTCCAAGTACAGGAGAAGATAAATGTCACAGCTCAAGAAGAGACAGAATTAGCCCTTCCTCTGCCTTTTTGTCCTTCTCTGTCAGGAACTCCTGGTCTGGGGGCAGCAAATGAGAAGAGGGGCTCACACTGAGATCCTTCTGGGTTCTACACAGGTCTCCCTCACCACAGACCCAGGAGCAAAGGGAAAGTTCCCAAAATCCTTCAGAAAGGCAACATGTGGTGATCAACAAACCAGGATTTGTTCAGGGTTGAAGTAGACTTGGTCTTCTATTGAGTACCATTGAAAGAAAATGAGTTAAATGATTCAAGTAGAGGGTTAAGTCTCCACTCAGCTGAAGCTCATGGGGAAGAGCTGAGACACCCAAATGTAGGCAAGGGCGGCCAACGTGTTCCTGCAGTTTTTGCATCAGGGGGCAACATTGATCATTGAGAAACTTGCAATCAGTGAATACTTATCTTGCCTCTGTGTGTCTCTTGTTTGGGAGCTTTTGTTCAATTCCAATAAGCCTTGAGTTTTGCTGGCCAGTGCAGGTTTATGGGGAAGGGGAGAGAGGAGGGCAAGAAAGGAAAGAAGGAGCACCAGGGTAGAAGGCCAGGGGGAAACAGGGAGGTGCCACTTACTGGGGTTGTTTTACAACACAAGTGAGCACCCCAATTGAAAATTCAAACTTGAAACATTCCCAAATCTGAAACTCTTTGAATGCTGATGTAAAAATTCTATATCATGAAACTTTTATTTCATGCACAAAAGCTTAAGAATATTGTATAAAATTACCTTCAAGCTATGTGTATGAAACATAAAGGAATTTTGTGTTTAGCCCTGGGTCTCTCCACAAGGTATCTTTATGTGTATGTGTAAATATCCCAAAATCTGAAAAAAAAAATCCCAAATCTGAAATGTTCCTGGTTCTAGGCATTTTGGATAAGGGATGCTCAGCTTGTACTGTTAAACAGTTAATGTATCTCAGTCAACTATTGAAATATGCATATGTTATAGTTAGGTATAGAATGGCCCCTTGAAGAGCTTATAAATTGGTGTTTGGAATTGATGTAATTGAGTCATAAGGGTGGTAATCTCAGCAGTGGATAAATCCCAGGCTGGGTGTGGCTAAGAAGATGGGTCCCCAGGGATGCAGCCTTGGGGATTATACGTGGTTCATCCTCCTCTTGATCCCTCTCTTGCTTCCGGCCTCCATATTGTAAGGAGCTCAGGCTTCCTCTCCCTCTCTCTCGGCTTCCCGCCATGCCCTGAGATCCAGATGCTGGCCTCACATTGACCGAACCCCAAAACTGTGAGCAAATAAATCTTTGTTCCTCTAAGTTATGCGGTATTTTAGACTATAGTCTAATTCTTTAGACTACAGTCGTGAGAATGCTGGTGAATACAGCATCTGTCAGAACTAGATGGGAGGTGCTCACTTTGCAAGGGAGCAAGTTACCCAGGGAGCAGAAGTCACATCGCCTACCCCAGCGTCACCCTAGAGCTGTTTGAATGGGTGAGAAGGGACCACTCTCTAAACTTTTCTGGCTTTCTCTCCTTCCCCTTGTCCCTTTCTTCCCTTTTCTTTTTCCATACTCCCTCTTTTCCTTCCTGTCCTCCATGCCCTTCCTTTCTCCATTTCCCTTTGGTATCTTCTTCCCTTTCCTCTTTCTTAGACTTTCTTAGACTTTCCAGCCTCCAGAACTTCTTTGTAAATCACCTCGTCTCAATAATTCTGTTATAGTAACAGAAAATGGACTAAGGCACTTTCCCTAGGTGAAAATATACTAATATGCTTCCCCTTTCCTTGAGCCTCTGGTTGATTTGGGTTTTTTTGTTTTGTTTTGTTTTGTACTGGGTATTGCACATGCTAGGCAAAGTGCTGCGTCTGGTTGAACTTTCTTAAATAAGTGATGCTAGCCCAGGTGATTCCTTTAGATTAGATCTTTTTCCCAACTGCTATGTCAACTTTTACAGTTTTCATTTTTATAAAATAAAGGTAAGTTCATCCTCCCCAAGTTTACCCTCCTTCTCCTTCTCTTGGTCTTGCTTGCTTCTCTCTGCCTTGAAGTTTCTTCCCTCATATGTTTTTCCCCTCATATTTCAGGGTCCTTGTCTTCATCCTGCTGGGAATCTGCCTTTGGAGACGCTTGGCACAGGGGCTCCTCCTCTCAGAGCAGGCCTCAGAAATTCTCCACTGCAGCTGGGCTGAGGATCACCTCCAAACCTTCTGGAAGAAAGCTCAGGGGAATGCACAGCTGGCAGGTCCCAACTCGAGACCCCACTGTCTCATTTCCTCTTACCCCACAGACCAGAAGGCCTGTCAAACTGAGGTCTAGAGAGAATTCTGATCTTGAAAATGCTACATTTGCTTCTGTTTTCGTTCAACTTGGGACACTTGTCTCAGGTGTTATTAGGGAAAGGGGGAAAATACAGAGAAAAGGAAAGCTTCTGAAGACCAGCTTTTGCCAACAGTGCAATCAATTAAATGGTAGCAAATAATCATTTGAGAAATTGGATACTTTGTGGCTGATTTTATGACTTTTAGAATAATATAAGTAGTGGGGGAGGAAACCAATATCCAAAACCACACATCACATTTTTAGTTATGGTTTTTCTTTTTTATTCCCTACAAAATGCAAAACCCTTAGAGAAGTTTTTTGTACTTTTCCCCACAGAGGTTAAAATTTTCTTTTTAGCTGTCCCTGGAAAACCTACACACCTGTCTAAATTGGAATCAACATGTCTTCTTGAAAACTTACCTTGCTAATGTTAAAATTTATTAGAAACACCTTATAATTATCAAAGTAATTTTACATACATAATCTCATTTTATCCCATTACTGGTTGCTCTTCTCTTCATGATATGTTTACATAAGGTAAAAGACCTGTCCAAAGTCCCTTACCCAGAACATTCCAAGTTATACCTTAATCTCTTAGCCCAGGAATCTGCAAACAGAGCCATGGATTAATTGAATCTGACCCACAGGGTGTGAGGGTGTGTGTGGGGTGTGTGTGTGTGTGTGTGTGTGTGTGTGTGTGTGTGTGTTATGAGGTATAAAAGGGAAGAAAGAATTTTACATTTTTAAAAGGTCGGGGGAGAAAAAGGGATATTTTGTAACACAAGAAAATTATATGAAATTCACATTTCAGTGTTCATAAGGGAAATTTCTTTGGAACTGAACCACGTTTACATGTCATCTATGGATGTGCTTTCGCTACAAGGGCCAAGTAGACTAGTTGTGACAGAAACCACATGGCCCCAAAAAGCTGAAATATTTACTTTCTAGCCATTTACAAACTAGTCTGCCAACCTCTGGCCTAGATCAAAGACTTACTCCATCCCACCAGGGCTATCTTTCTAGAACCCTAGGAGACCCAGGGACAGAGGCAAAGTCCACAAGTATCTGCTTTTGCAAGTAGAAGCAGCTTAGGGATGGGCCTGTCATAGAAGACTCGTCCTTTACCCCTTCAGGGTGTCACCGTCCTTCTGCTCAGAGAGGGGCCTGAGCCTCCAGGCCGGCAGACGATGCCCTCCTCCAGTGGGTACCAGAGGTGTGTCTTCACACGACTTCTGACAAGTGAAAGGGTGGAGGGCAGTTTTCTCCTTTCCTCTTCCCTTTGGGGAAAAGCAATCCACCAGCTGAGGAGCTGTCCTGAGAGTTGGGAAGTCCACACCATCACCACCGAGAGGACAAGGAGACCAGTGTGGAAGGAAGCAAAGGGAAGCCCTTGTGCCTGCTTTCAGTGCACCTGCGTGCCGTTCCCCCATGGCTCTTCCACCTGCGGCCCCTGCCTGCAGCGGGTGGGGAGGGGAGGTGGAGTAGAGACGCCCAGCGCATGGAGGGCCACTCCTCCCTCAGCAGAGCTTCCTACTCAGGTCGACCTCCTACTTTTACCACCTGCACCCACAAAACATAATATTACCTTCCCTTTCCTGAAGGCCTGCTCTACGTCACTCAATTTAGGTTGGAATGGATGGTTCATTTAACCTTCTCTGCCGTGGGGTTTACCCAAGAGGGAACTGGAACCCGGTTGCTTCATCTTCCCTGTTCACTAAGCTGCCACCGAGCGTTCCCATCAGCCTCAGGAGCTCCTCAGAGTCATGTGTGTCTGTGGCTGCGGGCGTGTCCTCACTTCCTGACCACTCAGTGTCCTCACCCCACAGACGGATCCTCTCAGTTGCCTTTTCTCAGAGCACTGACTCCTCGGGGCCTTATGAGAAATTCTTTAAAAGTAAGAAAACTTTTCAAAATTTGTTCATGGAATAACGTGGAAGCTCAACCAGGTTTCTTTACTCCAGGCTATCTCTGAGCCTTCTGTGCAGCATTGACTGTCACCTCCCACCTATGGGCGTGGAAGGCATTTCACTTAACAGGCTTTTCTTTCTTCTCTGAAAAACAGGAATATGTAATATGATATATTCTATCTATATACAACAATATCTGCCTCTTGAAGTATACGTTATTTATTTTCTATTTCCAGCCATGACTACTAAATTTATATTAAATGAAGTGAATTTTAGCACACAGAACAGAATCTGAGTTACTCTGGGTGTGTGTGTGATACTGGGCATTGAACCCAGGGGCATTCTACCTCTGAGTTACACAACCAGCCCTATTTTATTTTTTATGTTGAAACAGAGTCTCACTATGTTGCAGAGACCTTTCCTAAATTGCTGAGGCTGGCTACAAACCTGTGATCCTCCTGTCTCAGTATCCCAAGTACTGGGATTACAGGCATGTGCCACAGCACCTGACTAAATTACTGTTGCAGAAAAAAAAAATAGTCCTAATAATAAAACAAGGAAATGCATGTCTGCTAGGAAGCATATGCTATAGTTAATATTGGAAGTTCCCCCCAAAAGCACTACTGAGGGCTGCTCCCCAGCTCAGCGATGCTAGGAGATGATGGAACCTTTAACAGGAGGGCCTTGTGGGAGAATTTAGGTCACCAGCGACGTGCCTTTGAAGGGGATTGTGGGACCTTAGTCTCTGCCTCTTCCACTCTCTTTGCTTCCTGGCCTTGAGGCGAGTGGCTTTGCTTCATCATGCACTCCTGCCAAGATGTGTTGCCTCATCACAGGCCCAAAACAGTAGCGCCAAGCAGCCATGGACTGACACCTCTAAAACTGTGAGCCAGAATAAACCTTTCCTCTTGTTAAGTTGATGTATCTCAGGTATTGATTACAGCAACAGAAAGCTGACTAGCACGGCCTCACACAGTACAGAACACATATTTCATTTATTGCATTGGGACTGCAAGTCCTTCCTTTTGAACCACACTGTGAGGATTGTGTTTATCTGTGCATTTAGGTCAGGGGTTAGTGAACTTTTTCTGTAAAGGGACAGAGGCTAAATATGTTAGACTTGGCAAGCTGTGTAGACTCTGTGGCAACTACTAGACTGTAGCACAAAAGCAGCTACAGACAAATTATGTGGATGCGCTCACTCTATTTTTCTCTCTCAATATCTTGTTGTTCTATATTCGCCCTTCTCATTGACTGGGGATGACTATAACTGCAGGAAGCATAACTGCAGATAAAGGGAGACTACAGTGTGGTTTTTTCAGAAGGATGTGTTTATAGAGTCAGTCAGGAATGTCTGCAAACCACTGAAGACCTTTCAAGAGGTAGGAAAATTTCAAGATCAAGAACATGGGTCTTGGGACCACACTGTCTGAACTCAAAGTCTGGTCCCATACCTGGCTTGTGCAAGTTAACTAAAAATATCTATGCTTACATTTTCTCTACTAAAAAATGGGAATGTCTAACTCATAACCAAGAATTCAATGAATTATGTTGTACAGGCTTAAAGCAGTTCCTGACTTAGGGAAAACACTAGGTAAGTATTGCGACTAGCACTAATTTTCTATTATTTTTCAATGTTAGTGTTATTTCAGGGTTTATCGAATCATCTTGCCTCCCAAGAACTAAGAGATCATTGTAAAAATTCTTTCTTCATATTTCTCAGCTGTTTTTCTTTCTGCTCATCCATTTTTTCTCTGTGTAGCCAATCTGTTTGTTTGTTTAGGGGATTGTACCTAGGCTCATTCTACCTCTGAGCTACACTCCAGCACTTTTTATTTTGAAATATTAAGTTGCTAAGGCTGACCTCAAATCTGCAATCCTCCTATCTTAGCCTCCCAAGTAATGGGGTTATAGGCATGTGCCATCACGCCTGTCTGATTTTGTTTTGTTCAAACAGAAGCTTAAGCCTCTACCACATATTCTCTTCTAGGCCAGCACCCCACAGTGGACCAGGCCTCTACGGCGCAGTACAATCAGGGGCCTACCACTCTGTTCCCAGCATCCGTGGAAGCGATGGCATCTTCTGGTCCATAAGTCGACCCTACATGCCCAGGCAGCCCCAGTTTCCACAAAGTGAATGTTGAAATGGTGGGTGTGCCCAGTGTCGTGTCCCAAGGCTAAGTTCACCCCAGGCAGGCTGGACCCGGTCAAGACAGCAGGCACTGGCTAGACCCTAAGTCAACAGGAGAGAGGGAATTTTCCATGCCACCCAGCTGTCTGGGTTTCCATTCACTCAGGACCTGGGCAAGACTCAGCACTCAGGTGGCAGGATTTTGAAGCAGATCCAGGGGTGGGCCTGGGGTGGGTAGCAACTGACAGAGTGCAGGAAAATAGCACGTGGAAAAATTTGCTTATTTCCATTCACTTGCTTACTTTGAACAAATACGTATTGAGTGACTTCCAATTGCCATACATGGGGAATATGCATTTTTTAAAAAAAATGCTTTTAATAGAATGGATTTGTTTAAAGAGATGAATGATAATTTTTGAATCTCAGAAGTAATGCTCTCAACCTAGTCCTCTGTATGAATAGTTCATTCTTCATGAAGATTCCCTGAGGGTAACAACCATCCTTATTGTCAGTCTTATTCACATGTTCTTAAAATTATTAATACTCATCAGATTTGCTATTATCCTTCTACAAAGCACTTGCTAAAAATTGTCAATGACATTTACTGAGACATTTATTTCATATATTAAGAAAATAATGTATATACTGTATATAAATATTAAATAACACAATGAAAACTGATGTATTACCCACAAAGTTTAAGAAATATAGTAATACCAATTCCTCTGAAGTCCCCTGTTCTCCCTCTAGGGTTGGATTCCCTTCCCTCTCCTAAGAGCAGACCACTCTCCTGATCTGATTAATATCATTCTCTTGTCTGTCTTCATAGATTTTATAATATGTGAATATATTCTTAAACAAGATAAAACTCAGTTTTGTCAGTCCAGGAATGGAATTATATTGTACATGTTCTTCCCAGATGATTGATAGATATTTCACATAGGAATTGTATAGACATAAATATGTGTATCACATTATTGACATCATACTTTTAAGTATTATTCAGAGCCAGAGTGTGGTGGTACACACCTGTAATCCCCATATTTAGAGGCTGAGACGTGTATCGCAGGTTAAAAGCCAGACTTGGCAACTTAGCTAGACCCTGTTTCTAAATAAAAGTAGGACTGGAGGTGTGGCTCAGAGATAGAATGCCCTGGACTCCATCCCCAGCAACACACACACACACACACACACACACACACACACACACACACACACACTTATTCAGCGGGAGTCAAATACCTGGAGTTCAGTTATTTTACTGCATTATATCCTGCTGTATTACCATACCAAGACTGTTTTCTTCACTTCTGGTGGCTATTTTTAACTTTTTCTACTAGAAACAATGAATCTATGAGCAACATCATGACTCCTGTGTGGGCACTTCTCTGTACCTGGAAAGGGGGGTGTGAAGATCACGGCATGCTCATCTTCCTGTTGATAGGAAGTGACACATAGTTTTCTAAGGTAACTGTGATGCCTTTATCTGTAACCACCTTCCTTCTGGTGCTGGCATCCACTTTGGTGAGTATAAAATAGAACACTGTGGATTTGTTTGGCATTATTCTGTTTATCTTTTTATATACTTCTTGGCCATTTGCATTTTCTCTTTTGTGAATTGTTTCTCCCTGTCTTTCACCTAATTTTCTATTTTGCTTGTTTACTATTTTGCTTATTTTTATTGAAATACAAACACATATGCATGCACACATGCATGCATGTATATGTGTATGTTTGTATTTCAATCAAAACAAGCAAAATATATGTACATATATGTCATGTGTACATGATATAAATATCATGTCTCAATTTGTAGGTTTTCTTTATGCTTGTAAATTTTTTATTGTGCTTTTTGATAAACAGACATTTATATTTTAGTGTTGTCTAATTTTCCTACCTTTTCCTGTATGGTTTGGCCTCCTTTGTCTGATGTAAGAACTCCTTAATAAAAATAAAATAAAAGACAAAAGATGAAATAAAATAAAAATGAATTTAGAAGAATAAAAATAAATAAAATACTCCAAATTAAAATAAAAGACAGAAAAGCAAAAATTCTCCTATATCGTCTTCAAAAATCTTAAAGTTTTACTTTGCACTTTCATTCTTTAGTCCTGCAGATGCTAGCTCTGCAATGCTACTTGCTAGGAGTAAAGTCTCCACTTCTGTATGGGTCTGTCCCCAGGCTATTCCTTCTGCTTTCATTGGTATATTAGCCTATATTTGCATGAATGCCATTTTGATTTATTTATTATACCTTCCCAATTAGCCTGGATCCTGGTAGTTAAATCTCCCCACTTTTTCCTCCTTCTGAATGTCTTGGCTTTTCTTGGCCTTTTGCTTTTCTATATACATATTAGATTCAACTTTATAAGTCCACAGAAAAGTTTGACCAAATTGACAGATTCATTTGAAGAACTGGTATTGTATTTATGATGTTGAGTCTTCCAATCCATTTGTATGCTTTATTTCATTCATTACTTTTAATTGGATATTTGGGTTATTTTCAGCTTTTTGCTATTAAAAATATTTTATTTATTTAGGTTTTTTAGCTGGCTTTCAGCATAGTTGCATAGTTTTCTCCTTTGAAATCTTGCACATCTTTTAAGTTCTTTCCTACATACCTTATACATTTTTGCTACTGTTTTATGTGGTAACATTTTTAAACTATGGGAAGCAACTATTGTTTGAGAGGCTCATTGTAAAGTATAATTAGAAACCCCATAATGACACTGGACATTATTTGGTTTTTCGGATTGTGTATGTGTTTACAAATGAATAGCATTATACCTTTCAGATTGTTCCCTATTTTTTAGAATCTTCAAAATGGAGAGGAAAGAATAATTTTACTAACCGGAAATTTTTTAAAGATTTTCAAAATCTGATCATTATTTAGTCTATAGAAATAACAACAGGAAGCCAAATTAAACAAAAGGTTTGGGAAAATTACTGTTAAGGCAATGAATGTAAGAGTATCCCAGTATATCTGTGGGCTACAGTGCTAATGAGGATCAGATTGTCACACATAGAAAAAGATCCTTCAGAGAAATAATTCAAGGCTTATCATTATTCTTAGTGGGTTTTCCCCTGTCTTCCTTACACCTTCCTGCCCTTAAACATATATATGATATATTTAAGACACAGACATTGTGGGAAGCTAAATCCTACTTGTATTAATAAGTTCTTCATTTTAGTAAAAGTTTCAAAATTGCTTTCTTTAATGAGTTACTCTTCACAAGTAAAAAAAGATATAAATAAGATGCTGCCACAGTTCGCAAAGGTAGGTCTTTTGAGGTCTTGGTGAAACTGTTTAGCAGGAATTGTAGACCACTTCTGATGCTCATTCTAAAAGAAATATTTTAAGCAGCTCATAAAAGTGGCCATATAATACTTCAGTCAACAATGAACCACCGGGTCTCCTGACTTGTCATCTGATGGCACCATAGCCATCTGAGTGTATGCAAGTACACGCTATGATGTCCACCAGATGAGGAACTCACATGATGCTGTGTCCTCATTGCAAAAAGATGCATAGCTATGCACTTTTGCTGTGTTGTATTACCAGTCGAATGCATTGAGGTAGATGGAATATTTTTTTTTTTCCCTCATCAAATGACTTCAGACTTCTAGCCTGCTCTGTTTTCAAATCTTTGAGTTTGTTTCTTCTATTTTTTTTTGTTTTTGTTTTACTTAATGCTGTTGTGTGGTAAAAATAGAAGCTCAATTCCAGTTCTGAGCTTATTGCATTCCTAACTAACCAGATGCTGTTTATTAGAATTGTGGGAAAACTAATAGTAAACATATTATATGGCATGTATTTGAGCTGTTCACAACTCTATTATTTTAAGTTCCTTCAAGATTTTTTAGTAGTTGAGCCTCCAAAGAAAGTTGTATCTCAATAAGTAAGCTGTTAGTTTGTTACTCAATAGTTATTTGCATCTAGTGTCAATAATTATATTATGATAGAAAAGAGAACGATAGTAAAGTCAAAGAAAGGTACATTCTTTGAAATCATAACTTAGGTAGTATTGTTCCGTGGTTGTAGCTTAATTTAAATCTTAGGTGAACTCGTTAGGAGGAAATAAATAACCTCAGAAGTATTATCCTTACACACCCACGTCCATAGAACACTAGACAGTCACATGTATTTAGTGACATCGAGGTTGTATGCATGGGCATCGAGTCAGAACTTCTGAAGCCATTTGACTAATTTTTATAGATTTACAAAATTCTAGGACTTTAAGTTACGCCAAAAATCCAGCACAGCAGACAAAATTTTAGTTTAATTGAGCTATGTCCTTTGACTACTGATTCCTAAGGAAGGACATATCCATTGTCATGACAATGAATGTATGATGTATAATAGAATCAGAAGAGCAGCTATTTATAGAAGGTAAGAAGTGTGTGGACTACACCTGAAGAATGGCTAATGTCTCTGAATTATCAGGTTGCTATGCAAGACAATGGAGCTAGAGCTATTGGCTTTTTCAGTTTCAAAATGACTGAGTGGCATTGTGGTAGTTTTACTGTCACTTTTAATCTATTTTCAGTTTCTATAACAAAATACCTGAAATCAGGTAACTTATAAAGAATAAAGTTAGCCGGGCGTGGTGGCGCACGCTTGTAATCCCAGCATTCGGGAGGCTGAGACCAGAGGATCTGGGTTCGCGGCCAGCCTCAGCTACCTAGTGAGGCACTCCGCAACTTAGTGAGATTCGGTTTCAAAATAAAAATAAAAAATAGGGCTGAGGGTATATCTCGGAGGTAGAATGCCCCTGAGTTCAATCCCCAGTACCGCAAAAAAAAAAAAAAAAAGAATAAAGTTTATTTGGCTCATAGTTGTGGAGGTGGGGAGTATAAGAGTATGGAGCTGCCATCTGCCCTGCATCTGGCAAGGGCCTTCCTGCTGCATTGTGACGCGGCAAAGGGCATTGCCTGGTGAGGAGGAGCAAGAATGAATCACCTCCTCACACTTATAAATCCTCCAGTCCCATCATGGTGGCCATATCTACTCCTAATTATCTCTCAGAGACCCCCATCTCCAAATACCATCAGCCTATGAATTTGGGGATTAGGTTTCCAACACAGAAATTTGGGGGATAAATTCAAAGCACATCCCTATCATTCTCCTCTCTTGCTCCCATGACATGCCAAAGTCTTGTCATGATCTTGTAACTTGCTTAGGCCAATAAAATGTGAGCAGAAGTAACATTGGCCCTCCCAGGAGGAAGCATTTAATACTTTACCTCTCTTTCCCTGCCTTCCTGCCTGGGGAGTAACAACAAGCACCATAGGAAACAGCTGCCAGGATGGTTCCTGCAGAGCAAGAAGCCACCTTCTCTTAAGACTTGAGGTTACTTGCCCACAACATGGATGACACACTTTTACCTGAAACCAATAGCAACCATGATGGCTACGTGGCCTGCTTCAAGACTGACATCACAATGGGGACCAGGCAAAAGGGGGCAGGGAGGACTACAAATTTAATGTTCATTTGAAGAACTTTGATGAGATGGTGGATATAAGAAAGAAACTTACACTAGTAAATACAGATTTGACATTTATTTAGGTGAGATGAGTCTCAAAAGTTAGGGCACTAAGTTTATAGACAACAGAGAATTATTTATTTCTTAGCTTCATAGTTTTAAGTACAGAATAGTTTTTTGGACATTTGAATTTGAAATCCAATATACCATGAATATTTGCTCTAAATCATAACTACTAACCACTTTCTAATAATCATAACATTATCTAAGATTTATTGATACCACAAACTATATTAAATCTTTAAAATAACATAGAAATTCCATAGTCAGGTACAATTTTCTTTATTGCACCAATGGGGAAGCAACTTTTAGAAAAAAACATGGTTGCCTAAGGTTAGCACTTTTGAGTGCCATCTGTCCTAGACCTGTCCCATCTCAAACCCCAGCACTTCACCTCTGTCAGATATCCCAGTCTGCTTGAGATTCTACAGTGCAGTAACTATATCTGTGTCTGTTCTAATTCTAAGAATTTCCATGCCTTTCGGAAGAACTTAATATAAATAAGATTTTGAATACCTCAGATTTCTTTCTTGGCACCAAAACATAGGAGTAGAACTCAGGACTTCTGGATTTTATTCTTACCATTGCTCCATGGCCCTTTTACCTCCTCTGCTGATGGCAAAAGGTGGACATGATCACCATAATACAGAAGAAAGAGAAGACTGCAGAGAGATGTTGGCCATGGGCACCTCAGACATCTTCACACATCTGGATTCTTCATCTATAACTGGTGAGTTTAGGGTGCTCACACGTTATCTCAGGAGGATTTTCCAGATGTGAACTTTGGTGGCTCCCATAGTTCAGATCTGAAATATCCTCTGAATGTTAAAGGTTAAGCCCTCAGGTTGTTGCTATTGGAAGGCAGTGGAAACCTTTAAGAGATAGGTCCCAGAGGGAAGTTTTGGGCTTCAAGGGGATTGTGGGATTCTTGTATCTTTTGTTCTCCTTTTGCTTTTCAGCCATGAGGTGAGCAGCTTCCTCTGTTATGTGCACGGTCCATGATGCGCTGCCTCACCACAGAAATGTATGGGGCCAACCAACCATGGACTGAACCCTCCAGCACTGTGAGCCAAAATGAACTCTTCTTCTTTTCAAGGTGATGATCTCAGGCATTTGTTATAGTGACAGAAAGCTGAGTAGTGGCTCTGTGCTCTCAGTGCCTGCCTGTCTATCATGTGGTCTCATAGTGAAATTCAGAACACTTCTGCTTCCTACAGGCATCTCTTCCTGCCTCTGAGAACTAGTGACAACATTTAGAGCACTTACATAACAATTCCAGTGAGCAGAGGGGAGTCCAGTACTTTCTATCACCTAAAGTTTGTTGTTTTTTTTTTTTCTTTTTACAGAATGTAGCTGTTGAGCCAGGCAAAACCAGCCTATCCCTGAAACCTGCCATCTTCCTTTCCACCCTAGCTTGAAGCCTGCTAGAGCAAGTAAATTAAGACCTTTGCTTTTGACATTTGGGCCAGGAAAAAGGGAAAACTGATCTAATCATAATTAGTTATGGTTTAATATACGACATTGGAGCTTTCTCATTTTTCATGCTGGGGCCTGGTGAGAAACAGCCAAGCAGAGAAGGAAGATTGATGGAGCTCATAAACCCTTGAAACGTTCCCATGCCAAAAGAAGTAAATGATCCTCGGATGCCTCCTTATATCATGTTGAGAGCTAGTGAAAGCCCCAAGCAAAATGGAGAAACCCAGCAAATGGGGAATAAAAGAGTGTCCTTGTCCTTGTCTCTTAGGCCAAGCACCTTGGCATGTGCATTGCTGCCAAGTCCTTCACTTGGTAAAGACTGTGGTCTCCAGCCAGCCTTCCTCTGTGGGCTGTAAGAAGGAGGGTCTGGGTTCAGATAACTGCCTCTGGTAAACAACATTTGTTTTTATAACACTGGAGTTGCATTTACTTTTCACTTAATAAAGGGGAGTGATGTCTTGGACGAGACTTGACCTGACACAAACTCCAAATATGAAGTCCAAACATGATAGAGTAAACCCTTCCCAGAAATATCTAATTTACTACTACAGAAAGTCTAAGTTGGTGATTTTAGTTGCTGTGGGGCATTTAACTTTTTGAAGGGAAAATGCTGGTGTGTGTGTGCATGTGAGTGTGTGTGTGTGTGTGTGTGTGTGTGTGTGTGTACAGCACAGCTGTGATTCAATGTAATCTAGGCCATTAGCCTGTTTCTCATTGGCAGGAAATTCAGTATGTCCCAGAAAGTGGCCAAGAGCAAGAGAGGAATCTGTTGAGAATCACTTGAGAGGGAGTGTTAAGTGATTCTTGAAGTATCACTCTGTTCAGAAAAAGAATGAAGATTAAGAGAGGGAAAATAGCTGGTATAAAAGAGAAAAAGCAGATGGTGCCTTGCAAAGAATAGTACTGCAGTTATTTCTTTGTCTCCTAATAGAGCTTAAAATGTGAATGCAGACACCACACCAAGCAGAGTGGCAGAAACACACCCAAGATAGGCCGCCAGCAACCAGATGACCTGGGCTTGTCCAGGAACAGGCCTGATGCCCAGTGTTTTACCTCACTTTTCTCATTGCTGCGACCAGTGACCAAGATGTTAATGTGAATGACACAGGGGAGGAAAGGCTCATGATTTCAGAGGGGCAGTCCACAGTAGGCCAACTCCAAAGCAGACACCATGACAATGTAGCATGTGACAGATGACAGCAGCTCATCTCATGGCACCTGGAAGGCAGAGAGAGCCAGGAAGCCATCAGGGACAGATATAGTCCCCAAGGACGCTCTCCCAATCCTCTAGTCTCTCCAGCCATGCCCCACCCACCCAGTAAATCCATCTGAATGAGCAATCCTTCAGTGGATTTATCGACTGATGATATTACAGTCCTGATTCAACCATTCCACCTCTGGACATTTTTGCATTGACAATACGTGAGCTTTTCCGGGGACATTCTATATCTAAACCGTAAACTCAATGATTCCCTGGAAAAGGCCGGGCACATTCTGCGCTGCTGGGAACAACAGAGGTAGGTCTGCAGGGCTGAGGAGGGGAGTGCCTGCTTTTACTCACCACAATTGAGACAGCAAGAATCTAATGGTGGGAATTTTAGCAGAAGAGTCATGTGTAAAGAAACAGGGATATAATAAGACAAGCTAAGTGGGGCTTACCAAAAGCACCCAAAACAGAACACAAAATCATAATCATTGTTAAGGATTTTGCAAAGTTTCAAACTTTCTCCCTACTCAGCCATCATATCCCTACAGGCTGTCATTGCCTCTTTAAGATTTCTGGTTGGTTCCCAGTCCCCCATCACCCTATCCTTCAGGTAAATGGCTCATGACAACCTTCAAATCTACCAAAGATCACGGAGTCAACCAGGCTTTTTGATGAGCCCACACACTTTGTGAGCTTCTATGGATTGAAAGGCTGTCTTCAGCCATTGATCTGAAAGCTAGAGTTTCTAGTTATGGCTCTAAGAAATACACAAGGCAAGAACACAAGGTCAATATCTGAAATGTAGGGCTTTCTTCAATACAATTGAAAGAGAGATTCAATTATAATGACACTACAAAATGCATATGATTTCCCTAAATACCAAAGACTCCACCCCACCCGCAAACTCAATGGTAGAGGAAGGATTCCTAGCTGTTGAAAAAAAGGGCATTCAACAGGGAGCATGAGAGGTCCCATGGAAGCAGGTGAGAACAAGAACAGCAATTCAGGATTATTTTTTTATGTGTATGTTAAGTTCTGTAAATGCACAGGTGGTAAGGCATACTACAATGGTTCTCACACTAGAGCAGGCATCCAAATCACCTAGAAGGCTTTTAAAGTGTGGCTGGTTGGCCCCACCCCCATTATTTCTGATTCAGTAGATCTAAGGTGGAGCTTCTAGAAAGTTCCTAGGTGATGCTAATGCTGCTGGCCTGGGGACTGTACTTTGAGAACCACTGGTCTAGGACATTGAGGATAAAGATAAATGTATAAAATACATTTATTTTTACCCACATCTGCACCCATAATCTGACAGGAATTGTAAGGGCATATCATAAAGCCAATGTTTATTGGATCCTTTTTGCTGTCCAAGGCCAGCAGTTTCTGGGAGAAGCTGGACTGAGCAAAGAGCATTGCTGGTGAGAACCCAGGTGTTCTGGACCCCTGGGGTGTTCTGCCAGATGAAATAAATTCGGGATTGTGGAAAGGAGCAGGAAATATTAGAATGTCAGAGTTGGAAAGGAGCTTGGAGAAAACCTGATGGTTACGGTTTACGCGTTCAGGGAGAAAACTGAATTCCAATCCCAGCTGTAACACTTACTAGCTTTGAAAACTTCACAAGTTACTTAACCCTTCTGAACCTCAATTTCCTCCTCCATAAAACTAAGAACGAACCCTAAAAGTCTTGGGTTTCAGTCACAATTCTTAGTTGTAATCAGTAGAAGTCCACTCTGGCTGACTGAAGCAGAAAGATAAGTACTGCAAGGATATTGGGTTCTACAAGGAAAATGAGCTGGTTCCACCAGCAAATCAATGGTCTAAAAAAAAAGAAATGAGAGGGAGCTGTTGTGGGACGAAAAACATGTTGAAAGTCATAACAACCCAAGATAACTGGTGGGCTTTGCGGATGGTGATTCAAATGAACTACAGTGCAAAGACAATCAGAGGAACTGGGATATGACTGGGTATTAGGTGACATTAGGAATTACTGTAACTGGGTAAGTGTTCTGTCATCATGGAGGTTATGTTCTTGCAGGGACCTTAATGGAGGCTCACACTATTTATAGGTGAAATAACTCCTATAGTAGATGTGCTAAAAAACAAACAAACAAACAAAACAAAACCCTCGAGAGAAAGAAGTCCAGTGGAAGTGGAGGAATGGAGAAGAAATAAGATTGGGAAAATGTTGATTATTTCTGCACCCTGGTTAAAAACCCATGAGAATTTATTTTCTGTCCTGTGTACATACAGATTGTTATACCTGTGTGTTTGGCATTCTCCCTAATAAAATGCTCAAATAAAACAGAAAATGGCATCTCCATGAGGACTAAAAAACAAGGCTCAGACATTTCTCATCCAAACACGCTGGACACCATACAGAAGAGCTGCTTTGATGGGAACACTGCTATCATTGTCACCAAGCTGCAGACACTAGAGCTTGCCCTGCTGGCAAGGGAGGTTGGGAAAGTGATTACCTAGCATTTTCAAATTCTGTAGTAAACTCACCAACTAGGGAATTCCCCATAGTCAGAAAAGGCATTTAGGTGAAGGATGGCCAAAAGGACTAATGAATGGCCCTAGAAGCGCATTGCAGGTACTCAGCCTGTGCCAATGCTGTCCCCCCTTCTTGTTCCTGAGATGAGGATAACCCAAACCTCCATCCTCTGTCAGGTTTTCTTACTCAATACCAGGAAGCTGGCTCTTTAATCCCAATGATTTGCCAGTCTCCTTTTAAATGATCAAATTCTTCCTAATGCCAGAAAGTTCGCTTACTATTTTGAGAATTATTCTATTGAGGAGCATTGCAAATAATCAAAATGATTTTCTTTATTCTGAATGTAAAAGTCCTTATTTCCAGCCATTGCTCTAAACAGCTTTTCAAACACTTGAAGATTCTCATGATCTTGTGCTCACCAACCCTCAGCCGCTACCTCATCCAAGTTCCCTTTTTTCTAGATTACAAATGTGGTGATGCACGCTTGTAATTTCAGTACTTGGGAGGCTGAGACAAGAGGATCTTAGTGAGACCCTGCTTGAAAATAAAGAATAAAATAGTGCTGGGGATATAGCTCAGATGTAGAATGCCCCTGGGCTCAATCCCCAGTACCACAAAAACAAAACAAAACATAAAAATGGGTAAGAATCTTAGTCCTAGCTTCAAGTATACAAGTTTAGGAGAAGTAGTACTTCTTTATAGGAGAAGTAGTACTTCTTTCTCTAAAATTCTATTTCCTATCTCTAAGCCCCTGCCCATCATCATTTTGGAGACTTTATCATAATCAACCTATCATAATCAATCTATGGCTTCCCCTTAACTTCTCCTGATTCTGCACTAAGCCCCAGGTGCTTACAGAATACTGAGGGATTTGGGAGCAAGTGGCCTCCACTCCCTGAAGCAGTCTGTTCTGGTAGACATCTGCTGGACACCCATGGCTTCACTTATCCATCCATGAGGCCACTTTTGATAGACTGCCCAGTAACCAATGCTTTAAACCCCTTCTGAGCTCCTCATCTCCATAAACAATAACAACAAACACTGCCTGCTCTAGAAGATGCATTCACCCTGGACACTAAGCTCTACCAAGTCACGGGTCGGGATCCCTTACCCATTATTGATGGCCAAGTAATGTCCATGTGAAAGGTTGCTTAAAGTGCTGGCTCCTGAGGGCAGTTTCAAAATAAATATGGAGACCTCGAAAGGGAGTCCTGAGTCTCATTAGTTCCCCACTTGTTCTGCTGTCCTTGCCCCTTTACTGCCTTACATCACAGCTGGCCTCTTCCAAGAGGAGAGAAAATCAGACATCTGGGCATCCCTGCTGGACCAGGCAACCCAGTCTGTCAACATCCCGCATCCCTGAGCTGGCCCATAAGTCATAGCAAGACTGCCTTGGGCATGTCCCGTGGTACTCCTTCACATTCCCTCTCCTACTCTGGTTCCCCCTCAAACTCCAGGAGTCTCCACCACCCAGATCCTGCCTATCGATGTTGCAGTCATCTATGTCACATTCTGGGCTGCCCCAATGGTATCTTGGTTGTATTCCAGACACCTCCATCCTCCCACTGTGCAGGCTTCAGCTGCCTACCTGGAGCTAGGGAAGCTGAGCTCCCCAGCACCTTATCACAGTCTCTGCAGCATCACATCAGGGTTACATGTTTTCCTGCCTCTTCCAAGTTTTCCTCTGAGGCTGCTGCTAGCATAACATGGCATGCTATTTTACAACAATTTCTTTTTATATAAGTAGATGAAGTATACTCTAAAATAACCCCAAATTTAGTATAACAAATACATAAACCAGTTACAGTCTTTTATTATCATTATCAAGTATTATGTGCAAGTACATAATTACATGTGCTATATTTTTATACCACTGGGAGCTCGGAAGGGTTGTTTACATCACCATCACCACAAACACGTGAGAAATGCACTGTACTGTGATCAGTGATGGCTTTAATGTCACTAGACGGCAGGAACTTTTCAGTTCCATTAAAACCTTAGGGAACCATCATTGTATATTGGCTCGGTCGTTGACTGAAACAACCTTATGTGGTGCACGGACGAGTGTAATTTCACCCAATCATTTTCCTTTTAGAATGTGGTTCATAGAACATTTATGAAGATAAATGTGGCTGTGTGCTGGCTAAGCTGCCTCAGAGCTGGGAGTGGGGCTTGGAGGAGAATGGTAAACAAAGAACTGGCTCCAGCGCTGGAGTTGGGGTCTGGACAAACTTCAAGCTGGGCAGCAGAGCTGGCAGACGGCAGACAGGCCAACCCATTGGACTTCCTTTTGCACCTGAAGAGGCTGGTCAGGTGTTCTTTAACACTGATGGTGCCAGGCAACCAAAAATCAGGATCCTGGAGACCTAGCCAAAGACTTCTTCAGGTTCTTTCCCTGCCCCACCTTAGCTAGGTAATGGCCTTGGAGGGTCCGTGTCTAACTGTGTGTGTGCCCTTCTCAGAAACATCAGCATTTCCAAAACCTCTTTCAATTTTTTCAAAAATGTATTCAAGATAGTCAATGTAAGAAAGCTAAGAAAAGATCCCAGGGAAAAGAAATATATATAATCCTGTTACAGAGAAAAATAATAGTAAAGACTTAATGTTGCACTTACCATGCATCAGGTACCATTTGAACTGCTACACACCCTGTATCCCATCACAACTAAATCCTCAGTGATTGTAAGTAAGATGCAATTTTTTCTTAGGGACTGCAGAAGGGGGTGGGAGGGAGGCACACATGGCTTCCTTATCACTTAGAATTTCCCTTTTATGTTTAACTTTTTAAAAAGCTCCCTTCAATTTCATTAGTCATGTGGGTGTACTATGAATTACTACTCATATATAGAAAGACAAATAATAATTCTTTTTTCAAATTCTGATTCTCAACTTTTTTTTTACTAAGTCATCAACATTTGAGATTTTTCCCTCCATAACATCTCCTGTGCCCAGAGCATTGGTAGTCAAGTATGTTTTAAAAGGTTTTCTAAAAGAACAAAAATACGGGGCTGAGCTCTGAGGCTGGCTTTGTAAATTATTCTGAACTAGTCTAATTTGGGCTCCTGCTTCCAAAACTTTGGAAAACCACACCTGGTTCTACCTACCACCTATCTCCTCTGCACATCAGTTCTTAGAAATTCAGAGTCCTTGAGTATTGTTGCCAAGATTTTCTTTAAGTGGTGATAAGCATTTTGCAAAATTTGTTGCTGAAACTTTTGATGTTTTTTCAAGGTATAATGAAATGCAACCTTACCCACAGTAAACATGAGAGTCCATCAGTGGTAACATTTATCTGGATTTCACATATGAAAATATGCGGAAAAGAGTGGTTAGAGTCAATGGAAAATAATAATATACTTACTTTATATGCTTGGGAATACAGTAAGATAGGGCTGTTATGATTATTACCCCATTTTACAGTAGGAAAACTCTGATGAGAGAATCAGGAACCTTTTCTAAGTCACAATATTTAACACATATAAGTCTCAGAATTGCTGATCTGTTTACATTTATGCTATAATGTCTATTATAGAATTTTCTTGCTTTGCTTTAATAAACATTATAGCATACATATGTTCCTTGAAAGACTAAAATAGAATTTTTTATTCAGAATTTTTAAGGTGTTCAGGGGGAAAATAGGGTTATAAGTACAAAACTTTAAAAATATTAACCTGGATTTAATTTATCTAGGCTACCATAACATAATTCAATTTTCTCAACTATCCTAATCTTAAAAACTTGATTACAAATTTTTGAATTAGTTCTGCCTTGAAATTTCCCCTTCTCGTGTGTTTCTGTAGCTCTTTTTAAGTCTTGGAATCTCTTGCAGTTTGTTTTAAAGAGGATACTCTTCATCATTTCCAACATTTGAATTTTAAGTTCCATGAAATCCCAGAAGGAGGGACTTTTGAGCAGGTGTTCTGCAAATGCTCTCAAATAACACCATGTAAGTAGCTGTTAGTGCATAATGGACCAAAGACAAAGATGCATAAGCCACATTATTTTATGATGGAAGGGCAGGCAGGTTATGGAAAGCACCTGACTGCTGGGTACACAGTGAAGAGAAGGAGAAGTAGCATCCACTAATGATGTGAGTACATCCCCACTTCACAGGTGAGGGACTGGAACCAGCAAGGTAGAGTGGTATGCCTGAGGTCCTATGACTGGTTCACAATCCTTGCAAGTAGAGGATCCAGAACTGAGGCCCTGAAATCCGGCTCCAAAGATCCTGAAAGTAGTGCTGCTTAGGGTGTGGAAAACGAGCCCTAAAACATTACTGGGTGGGGTGGAGGGAACTGGACAAGAAATGGATCAAAATTAGGACAAGTCATATTTCTTGAATGCTCCACAAATTCTTTCCAATGTCAGTTTCACTCATAATAACTTTGTTAAGGTAACTTATTTTAGTTGCATATTTCCTGCCATCAAGGAATTTGTAAGTATAGAAATACAAGCCGGGCGTGGTGGCGCATGCTTGTAATCCCAGCATTCAGGAGGCTGAGACCGGAGGATCCGGGTTCGCGGCCAGCCTCAGCTACCTAGTGAGGCACTCCGCAACTTAGTGAGACTCGGTTTCAAAATAAAGAATAAAAAAATAGGGCTGGGGGTATAGCTCGGAGGAAGAATGCCCCTGAGTTCAATCCCCAGTACCGCAAAAAAAAAAAAAAAAAAAAAAAAAAGAAATACAGAGGAGAGACTATTACAAAATAAGCTTGTGCTCCCTGTTCAGAGGATCAAAGGGCCTTGCACTGAGGCACAAGCACAAGCTCCAGGACATGTCATGCTTCCTGACTCAGCATCACACGCCATGCGCAGGGGCCGACAGAGCATGTGCTCAGTAAACTGCTGTCCAATAAAGACATAAAGAAAATCTTCACCAGGAGAATCATAAGCAAACAAGTCACAGTCGACTCTTTCCTCCCCCTGTAATCAGTCTATGACACACAGCAGTTGTCACACCTTTCAGGTTTATTTACGCATGTGTCTCTGTGGCCTAAATACAGGCCTGAGTTAGTCACATTTCTAAGGATGATTCAACGTGAATTTTGCTTTGCAAATGTCCTTTCTCTACTGGCATTGCTGCCACATAAAGTCATGTGATGATTAAAGTACTGAACTCATTTTGTGTCTCTAATTTTAGTCAGTTTACTGAGAACAATCTCAGCAAGTATCTTTCATGACCAACAAGGTGCTTTGTTTGGATAAGTCACATGTATGGGAAAGTTTTGTAAAATAAATTCATTTGGAATTCCTTCCTATGATGAAATTGAAGAATTTATCAAGAATAACATAACTCCCAAGAGCCTGTGAAATGATAAACATTTCTAATGGTCTTAGAAATATTTTACTGCAATTTGTTCTCTAAAGTAGTTAGCTAGGCCAAAACTTTACTCTTTTTCTTCTGTAATATTTTATGAGAAAAACCATGTGACCACCAATTTTACTTTTTTAACTCATTTCTTTCTGGCTGCCTCTTTGGACTCCTTTTGTTGAAAGTCAAATGTTTAAAAAATTTTACAAGATATTTACCAGCCCGCAGGATTCAGTGCAACTATGGTTCTATAGCTTTTTCAAGGAGTAATAGAAATTTCTCCAACTCTGAGCAACTCTGGTCTTACACGTGTAACATTGGCCACATAACGCTTTAAATAATTTCATAAATGTCGGCTGTAATGTTATCCCTACTAAGACAATGGATGTGTCTAAAATTAGCTGAGAAAGGACAGCTGGGCCTATCAGAGGTTCTTTAAGGAAGAATCTAGAAAATCTTGATGAGTACCATCATTCCCCCTGGAATTAATTTTCAGTTCTCCCATCAGGTGTGTTGATGGAAAGAGGTCTCACGGCTCTAGTAATTGCCCTGGATTCCTTTTCCCTCCTTCATCGGGGCCTCTAATGAAGTCTGAGCTGTAGCCTGGGGTTGATGCCAGCCTGGAATGCAAGAAGGCTGAAAGCTGACACCCGTTCAGAGGAGCAAAGGGCCTTGCGCTGAGGTTGTCTCCATGACAACCTGGGTATTTTCCTGGTGATGCATTTACACAGCAGGGTTAAAGTTCTGTGAAAGCAACAGCTGGTGTAAAAACAGTATATAAAATATGTGTAGGATGTAACCTGTGTGTTCTTCTCTGAGCCATTGCATTTGAGAAATTTAGAAAATGCAAAATGTATTTAAAGCAGAATTGCTCAGTGCTGGGATCTCTCTTGACAAATCTTTTATTCTTGTTGTAAGGAAGAGTGAGACTTTTTTTATCATCTCCCCCTCTCCCTGGTACTTTTTTTCTTTTTAAATTATCTTTTTACACCAAAATATTCAGCCTACAGCCTTGACCCCTTCATACTGATCAGTATGTTTGCAGTCAGTCATCTGGCAAATAATTTGGGGAAAAAGAAAGCAATGTGTGAGCCTCTGTAATCAAAACCATTTGTCATGCTTCTTACTTGATTTTGTTCTTTTCTATTCACGACCTTTTAGTCTTTTATGCTAACTGATTATTCAGACAGGTATTTGAAAAAAGAAAGCTTTTTTTTTCTTTTAAACAGTCCAAAATACATTTTTTAATAGAAAACTTTTGTTTGTTTGCTTTTTGAAAACCCCATAGCCCTACGTTGACAAGTCTTATGCCAGACATTGTGGTACACAGATTTGCAAGATGTAACTTGACCTTAAAAGCAAAACTCAGCCAGTTTGCAAGCATCGCTGTGACCTTGTGAACAGGATAGGACTGACTGTATCCCAGCTTGACCTAGGCAGAGTTTTCCTGAGACTTGAGAATTTCACTTCTGAAATTGAGAAAACCAAGGCAAACCAAGACTAGTTGGTAGCTGTATATTCAATAAACATGGGCCAGCATCTGTTAACATACCAGGCTCTAAATGAAAGCAACGAGATCCAAAGTCAACTCGTCCTCAGTCTGGTCCCATTTCCTTCAGTAATTTAGTAGGAAAACTATAGCAAATCAGTTTTGGCTCTCTATCTGAGTGTGCTCAGATCTCTAAAGAGATGAGGAAAGGTGAATTTTCATTCTTGGAATTCTGTGAGCAAAGGCACCTCCAGGTGAATGTGTGTCAGGGACTCCTTTCTGCCCCAGGCTGCCATCTTGGTTGGAACAAAGGGGCATCTGTCAGTGGCCTCATGCTTCCTTCTGCCTCCACACCAGTAGAGGCCAGCATTGGCCAGGAAAGACCATTTGTATGGAACGTCTCTTAGCACCTAGAGATGCAGACTACAAGAGTCCTTCTGTCCTAGTCAAAGACCAGGTGAAACCAACCATGCAACATTTCACCCTTGGTGCTCCATCCTGGGGGTTAATTAAAGAGAATTTAAGAAATATATCTCTGGGTTCCCTTTACACAAAGAATGTTTTCCTGAACCAAATGAGTCAAGATATCTTGTTTGCCTCACTACTTTGCTGTTTAATGTAGGTGGTCCTTAGAAATTTAAGGACCACAATACATTTTCTCTTTCCTTAAAGCAAGTGTTATAAAACTGGTCTACTCCTATCCTACTGTTTATGACTAGAGCAAAGGAACTACCTAGCTAAGTTGCTAGAAACACAGCTCAGAATTTAAAAATGTAGCCAAAGAGATCCACACCTTGAATTATAATATACTTACCAAACTTTTCAAGACAAAAACCTCCTCATCCAGTTTAATTACCCAACAAGGTGTTTCAACAGTGAGAATGGAATCCCCTAGTTTATCACCCAGAGAAGAAGCATCATACTTGAGCATTCATTCATTCATTCACTAGGTATTTATTGAGTGCCTACTACATGTCAAGTACTAATCCAGATTCTGAGAGAAGAATAGTGAAGAAACAAACATGAAACAAAACAAAAGAGATGAAGAGTCTTGCCCTCATGAAGCTTACATTCTAGTGAGGGAAAGCACATTAAAGCTATCTCGACACACATTTATAAATATTCCTTTACAAATGGGCTCTTTAGAATGGAATTGCTGTGTCTTCTTCATTTCAAACAACTCCAGGTAAGTTCACATATCAGTTTCCCCTCAAATTCTAAATTATTACATTTCAACTAATACTGAAGATAAATTTTTTTGTTCTCCCAGGAAAGTCATAAAATACATAACCTGAGAATATATCTAACAAATATATATCTAGAACTGATTTATTACAATGATCTGAACTAAGGTTAGTATGTATGGGACCATAATGTGCAGCTTATTATAGCCAAGACCCTTTCAGGAAAGGGTAAAAGTACTCTTATTTCTTAGCTGAATGAAACAATGTTCACAAATTGACAGAATTAGTGATGGAGGTGCACTGCATAGAACAGAGCTTTTGCAGTAAACTGGACCTGATCTTCTGACTTAATTTTTAAGGTGGTTAAAATGGACTGCTTTTAGAAAAGCAACCTGCCAGCTATCCTGTGGCACCTGAGAGCCACGGAGACCTGGGTGGTTTTCATGAAGATATTCATGGACCTGATAGTCCCAATGCAGAAGTATTCTTCAAACTTGAATCACATGGTTGTGCTAAGAACAAACTTCTCATGGAAGACATGTTCTTCTTTAATTTTTCCATGTCTTTAACTCAGATATCATGAATACCAATATTTGATTCACTACTCAAATTTTTTTTCCAAGTATTTTGGTAGACTTCCAAAAGATTGGCTAAAAACTGGAGACTATAGAAAGTGTTAATATACATGAATAAACTAATGGATTTTGAGGATAAATGATTGTATTTAATATCAGACCCTCTGGATAGATACTATAATTCTTTGTTTATAATAACATTGTCTCTTGGAATGTGCATCTAAAGAAAGATAAGGCATAATCTTAAAAGAAGCACTGCATTCCACATCAATACTGTCAAGTGTGTGTGTGTGTGTGTGTGTGTGTGTGTGTGTGTTTAATCTTCCATTTTTGGCATGGATAAGTGATAAGATTTTTCTTACTTTAAAACAAAGATTCATTGCCAAGAGATTTCTATTTTGAGTTATTTTATAAAGGGAAGAAAGGTTAAATTGTGTTCTTTATGGGATGAAAGAAAACTGTTTCGATAAAAGAACGGCTCCATGTTCTATATCTTCAGCAAGACTGTGGCATAAAATTTGATTCTGATTCTGTTTAATAATAAAATCATCTTGAGAGGAAAGCTATGAAATTAAGCCTAGTAAGCACCTGTTAAAATACCTTATCCTGAACCATTTCCTCCCAAGCACGTCATAGTTTGTTGTTAGTTTTATTTTGTTTTTGGTTTGGTATGCATGTGTGCGCTTGTGCATGTGTGTGTGTGTGTGTGTGTGTGTGTGTGTGTGTGTGTGTGTGTATGTATGTTACTGAGGATATGTGTGTGGTACTGGGGATATGGAATCCAGGGACATTCTATCTCTGAGCCACATCCCCAGCCCTATTTTATTTTAAATTTTGAGATAGGATCTCATTAAGTTATGGAGGGTCTCACTAAATTGCTGCAGCTGGCTGTGAACCTGTGATTCTCCTGCCTCCCAAGTACTGGGATTACAAGTGTGCACTACCACATCTGGCTATGTCATAGTTTTTAAGCATCTCAAAAGCCTAGATTATTTCCACACACAGCTAAGAGGTAAATGGGACAGTGTTGGTCTGTGGTGTTTTAGAGTTTTGTGTGAGTTTATAATCCTTCAAAAAACCAGCTTCTGACAACAAATGCCAGTGAGGCTGTGGAGAAGTGGGAATCCTAATACATTGTTGGTGGGATTGCAGATTAATGTAACCACTTTGGAAAACAGTATGGAGGACCTTCAGACAAATGGGAATGAACCTACCATATGATCTAGCAATACCATTGAGTATCTACCCAAAAGAACGGAAACCAAACTATCAGATTGATATATGTGTATCTATATTTATAGCTGCACAATTCACAATTGGAAAACTGTGAAACCAGCCAAGATATCCACCAATAGATGAATGGATTACAAAACTATGGGATATATACACATGGAATTTTACTCAGCCATAAAGAACAAAATCATGTCATTTGCAGGGAAATGGATGGAACTGGAAAGCATTATGTTAAGTGAAATTAGCCAGTCACAAAAAGTAAAAAATCATATGCTCTCCCTAATATGCAGAAGCTAAGGAGAAAGTGAGTCATAAGAGGAACTCTAGACAAAGAAGGAGAAACCTTAGATAAGCAAGGTGATTTAACTGAAGGTGATGGGGGGGGGCGCCCTAATGCACATGATGAACTTTCACAAACATATCAAAGTTAATCACTAAACTGAACATGAGAAGGAGGGAGGGGGGAGGGAATGGGGTGGTAATTGGGGAAGGATTAAATGAGAGATGTGTGCATGTATGCCTCTACCAGGTTGTACCTAACAAAAATGTATGATTACAATGCACCAATTTAATTAATTAATTAATTAATTAATTAATTTAATTAAACTTTTTAAAAAGCCAGTTTCTGGATATTGGAAAGCAGGGATGGAATCCTGAATGAAAATCTATGTCCTAGCTGGGCGTGGTGGCGCGCGCTTATAATCTCAGTACTTGGGAGGCTGAAACAAAAGACAGGAGGATTGCAGGTTTGAAGCCAGCCTCAGTAATTTAGTGAGGCCCTCAGCAACTTAGTGAGACCCTATTTACAAATAAAAATAAATAAATAAAATAGGTCTTGGGGTGTAGCCCAGAGGTAGAAGGCCCTGGCGTTCCATCCCCAGGACCACAAAAAAAAAATAAAGAAAGAGAGAAGAGAAGAGGAGAGGAAAGGAGAGAAGAAAAGAAAAGAGGAGAGAAAGGAGGGAAGTGAAGGGAAGAAAAACAAAAAGGAAAAGAGAAAAAGAAAACCTATGTCCTAAAACTACTCTGTTGGGCCAGTTTCAATCTGGAAACAGACCTCCTCCTTTCTGGAACAGCACCCCTGGAGACTATCTCCATAGATTCTGCCAGTGCAACAAAATTGAGATGATCATGATCAAAAGTCAGAAATACACTTGAGTGGCTTTCTCATTCAATTAGAGAAACATAAGCCATGTTTCTTTAGAGAAAGTACTGAACTTGTCCAGGATTCCGTTTTGTCTGTTCTGAGGTCTGTTCCCTTGCAGCTCTTGGCTTCTGCCTCTCCACTCCAGGGCGATCTCCCACTGGAGGACTCTCCCTCTACTCACATCTTGGGCACAGGAAGCATTCTGCAGCTTCTAAGAGAGAAGCTTCTTCACTCTTAGCACATCTTTTAAAAATATCTGGTGTCACTTTTTAATGACATGCCCAGTACCATTTTTTTGTTTGTTTGTTTGTTTTTTAATTTTTTTATTGTAGTAATTCGTGCAATATAGCATACATCTTTCTTAAGTACGAGTTGTTGACAACATATTTGCACACAGTTCTCATTTGATCCTTTCCCCAATTCCCACCCCAATCCCCTCCCCTTCCCTCCCCCTCAGGTTCACTTCGGTGAGTGACCTTGATATGATTGTGTAATTACATCATGTGCTTTAGGGCGTCCCTCTGCCCCCTGCTTCCACTACAATTAAATCAACTTCGTTGCTTATCGAGGGTCTCTCCTTTTCATCTGGAGACCCTCCTATGCCACATCCCCTCCCTAGCATCCACATATTAGGGAGAACATATGCTTCTTAACTCTTTGTGACTGACTAATCTCACTTAACATAATGTTTTCCAGTTGCATCCATTTCCCTGCAAAGAACATGATTTTATT